>JAGFPH010022251.1:0-12730 GCA_018207615.1 Philaenus spumarius | reverse complement strand
ATTAATTTTACCCTTTTTGGTAAAACTAGTTTCCATATGGTGTTTAAAAAAATTTTAGTGTTTCACAAAATCATTTACAACTTCTTTACATATATATATATATATATAGATTCTTAAAACGTATTGTACACGTAAAAATGAAATGATTTATTAAAGTTTCTAATTAATGTCAAAATCAGGAATTGTGCATTCTAATTAAAAGGAGCCATTAATTTTGTAGAGAAATTTTTCTTTTTATGTAGAGCAATTAATTTAATAGTTACTATTTTAATTTATATAGTTTTGTTTTAAATAATTTAAATGCAAATGTTTCTACACTTGTTTCGTGTTATTTTTTACAAAACTAAAGTTTTTTGTTTCATGAAAAATTAACTAATCACAATTGTTAATCCTACTGTATGTATTATAAACGTTGATTAATAAACTTGTATCATTATTCTTTTATCTCTTTTATTATTAGGCCTTTAACATTTAAAAATCTTCTTTTTATTTCGATTAAACTTATAAATTAAAATGCATCAAACAATCGCAAAATATTTCCACTTGTTTTGTCAAACAAATACATAACAACACTAATTAATTTGAATAACCTAAATCATTCGACATCAAGGTTAAACAGTTTATAAATCTTACGTAATATAGCAGGTGTAAAAGCGTTTCACACCCGTCACACATCCGTACCGACGTACCACAATATACTAAAATACTGAAGCGCAGTGGAGTTCGGAACAACTCCCGACTAGTTGGGGTGGCGCGCCTGCGTACTGAGTGGAACTGCCGATGAAAACTCTAAATTTAGGAGTCTGAGTACCTACTGTAGTAAAATGCCACACACAAAAAAAGGAAATGAGTTGAAGATAAAACAGTGTTTTGATTTTAGCAGTAAACAACAATCATCATCAATAACACAATGATGGGTTACTTGGTTATCTGAAAAATATAGCTTAACGATTTAATATCTATCAAACGTACAAGTCTCATCCTTTTCCACAGGGTAAGCCAAAAGTAAATGTATAATGTCTTATACATTATGTTCCGAAAATTCGTTAAATATAGCTTTTTCTTATAAAATAATATATTTCAATATTTTCCTAAAATAAAGGGAAACATTGAGTTGTGTGTTTTTTTTTATGAATTAACTTTTGTTAGTTGAGTTTTAATTTAGTGGTTTAAATTTTTAGTAAGATAACAATAAAAACATCAACATTTTTAAATGGGTTGAAATTCAGCCTTTTAAATTTCATATTGTAATATAAATTGTTTATCAAAGTGGTTTGGCAGTTAACAAAATATGGTGTTAGCTTGAATAATTGTAATACCTACCCATCCGTTAATTAAGTTTTTGTTATAATTTACTTTCTGCTGCGGCCTAAATTTTCCAAATCTTCACGGGGTCTATTTTTAGAGAAGCGTTTGTGTGACTACCGCTAAACCCGAAAGCGCAATAACTATGCGTGACATGCACCAGTCAGATTCCAGTATAGGCTTGATCGTGGCTCTCATTGCTATTACCCTACAATCAGAGTCGTTCAGAATATTTGTGCAACGTACCATTTAGGGCCGATATCGTGGGTTCTTGGATGAGGAATGACCCAGGGTAGTGGGAGGCCTGGTGGTAAACATTTGTATGATTAGAATCAAAGTGGTGAGTTTTAAGAACTTCTGAGAGCAATTATTATATGTTTTTTCTAAACTGTTGATTATAAAATATGTTTACTGTAATGTGATGAGTAACTGGAATCCTAGCAATAAAATAATTGTTTGTATTGTTTGATTTAACTGTTGGTTTTGATAAGACGTAGTTTGATAAAATGTTGTACGTACTACCAGGAGTGCCCATCCCCCCCCCCAAAGCCTATGGCGCAAATCTCCCCCAAAACCTGCCTGTGGGTTCCCTCTCCCAAATAAAGGAAACAATTTAATCCAATTTTGCAAAAAAAAAAAAAAAAAAAAATAACTACGCAAAGTTGTTTTTTTTTCTTTCTTAAAAAAGTGTTATTTTATTCTCTGAAAACAACCCATTAGATAACTTAAAGTTTACAGTTAAATCCAATAACTCATAAAAGTTTTTCATAAAAAATATGTTTATGGAAAAAAGGAGGTTCTACGTAATTTATAAAATAATACAAATACACAAATTCAGTAAGATTTATTAACAAAAACAACAAATTACCACTTTTGAAAGTAGCAGAAGACATCATAATATTAAATAAGTTCTTTAACCTCCAATGCTTGGTGAAAAAGAAATCCTTGTTATTGGTGGTAATCGTATGTAATGTAACATGTTAAAGTATTAAACTAGCTATTCGAATTTAATAAAAAAAGTAATATATAGTAGAAAAATACAAAAATAAATTTACATTCATTGATAATAATTAATAAAATGTTGTAAGAAAATAACAATAAAAAACTACAATACATTTTGAAGACCAGTAGTAGGTACATAACCGATTTGGAAGAATACAAAAACATAATACAAATAAATGATATTTCATGCAACACAAAATTAAGTTAGAATAAAATTGTTTTAATATTATTTTGATAAAATTAGACATTGATTGAAAAGTAGTTACAAGGTGTAAGTATTGGGGTAAACACGAATACCCTAAATTAAGATTTTTAAATAAATAACAAAAAATAACTAATAATAATAATAATTAATAATAACAAATAGATTTATAAAGAACTTCATGGAATAAAACTAACAGGCCAGACGCGTTAGATGTACGTTGTACGTAAAGGTACGTTGTGATTGAGCGACTGGTGCGATAATCGCGGGCGCCTGCTTTGCATTGTTCAAAATAGTCTTTTTGTCTTTTTATGAAAGGGCAAATGGTAGAATAATCGCTTCAATAAACAACAGTCTGACAGCGATCATCACTCCGCGATTATCTTCCAGCGATAATCGCAGAGCTATGATCGCACCAGTCGCTTCAATCACAACATTAACCCGATAGCAAATGGAAGTCAAAACGGACGGTACCAGCAATGACTACATATCAATAAGACGAAAAGTTCCAATGTTAAAAATTCAGCCCAAAAAAGCAGGTATAAAAGTGTGTTTTTGCATCTCGCCGTTAGGAGCGCTGAGCGCTCTTTTTGCCGACGAGTGTCGGATTCAATGAAGTGCAGAAGAGAGACTGGGGGAGGGGGGAGAGAGAGAGAGAGAGATAGAGCATTAGTTTTCCTCGAAAACTAAGCTGTGCAGTGTGAAGGTAAAATCCACGCTTCATTAGTACACTACTATTTAATACACTTAGCAGAGCTGTAAAATTACGAAACTTTTACGAGTCGTAGGTAAGAACCATACGATTTGTATGCTGTAAACAAAGTTTAATTAAATTACCTGTTTCTTATTTCTTTGGTCGATATTACAACAATGATTTTTAATTCACTTTGATAATGACATACAATTTTCACTCTGCTGGAAAGATTTTCTAATTTTTGGTCAGAGACAAAGTGTCTGTTAGAAAGTTTTAATTAAAGGTTCAAATTAATGTGCAGTTTTAATACAATAAAGAACATGTTCCTCAAGGATTTGAAATTAAAAATATAACAATACTGGAAATGTTATACTTAAAGTTATAACTACAGTACTAGAAGTATCAACCCCTGCTCGCTTCGCTCACCAAACCCCGCGGTGAAGCAAATGCAAACAGATTACCACTTATAAAACAAAGGTGTCAATCATGGGAAGTATAAAAATTTATTTTTATTGTGAAGGGGCTGTTGCCCCCAGTTCACCAATTAGACGTAACTATGTAAATTTCGTATGTTATTATTTATTTTATTTCCTATAAAACACTTAAAATTAATAATTGCCAAATTTTCCGTTTTCTAGCAGGAAAGTATAACAATCAACTTCTAGCCTGTTTTTCAATGAGTTGGTGAATGTTGTACTTTTAAAATGAACTGAACACGGGACGCGGTACCTCAACTTATTGTCTGGTAGTTCTGCAAAATCGTAATTTACTCAGTTAACTATCCAGTCTATGCATCTGTAAATAATAACTTTGCATTGATCCCATAAAGTTTAATTATTTTAAACACATCTATCAGTTTATTTTTCCTATTACCAACATCCTTTTTTTTAAATAATTGGAATATAAATGCTACTTCAGCAGCGAAACATAACTAACAAAATAGTCTCAAGTCCCTCATTTAAATAATTCTTTGTATAATAAAATCATTTATAAGTGTAATTTATTAGCGCGCCACAAAAGTGAGATGTGTAAAATCCAATATAAAATTCAAATTTAGCACTTCAAAAAACATAAAGAAAGTGAGTTTCGTCAAAAATGGTAGACAAATAACAAATTTGGGTTTCACGTTCGCTTGGTTTGTTTCAGAAATATTGCAATATAAGATTTGTAATCAGTGCATAAAAAACAATGGGTTAATAAACAAATTATTTTTCCCCCGCGTTTTTAATGGTGGGGGCACATATTGATAATTGGGAATTTATGACTTTTCTGGTTAACTGTACTTTGAGGTGCTTCAATCCTGCTGCACCTACGGCTTGATTTTGAAAAACTCGGAATCAAACCCATGACTATCAATCCGTAAATATATGTATTTGAAATTTGACAGTTTGAATCAATTGTTTGTTTCGTAAAGGAACAGTTTGAGGCATTAAATTTTACAAATTCAAGTAACATTAAAACGGTCGTATCTACAAACACTTTTAATGTCCGCCTTTTAGAAAGGTAAAAAGATTTTTTACACTAAATAAGTCTGCAAGCGTGTGCGCTTACGTGGAAAGTTTCATCTCTATATTGTAAGTGGGTTTTAACTAATAAATTTTAATTAATATATCACATACAGACTGATAGAAGGAACGCTCATTTTAGGACATACCTTCATAGGAATTTTTTCAATCATTTTTACGCTTAGAATCATATCCTGAATGGCGTTTTCCGCCAGTTAGTGCACGCCCCTCTTGGGGGCGATGTCCAGGATCGGACGGCGATAATATTTTATTGCAATAATAAATTTAGTCAAATGCGTTTAATTTATTTTGACCCAGAAAACTGTTTGTTTACACAAATTTGTATTAAATTTATGCAATTAGTAAGTACTTAAGAGTAGTCCTGGTTGCTAAACCATATTTGCAATATTTTTATTGGCAGAATCTATTTCACTTAGGAGGTAAAATGGAGGCAATACTCAGCGTTTGTGTAACTTTCCATAGTTAATTAATAAAGCAAACACAGTTTAAAACACGAAAAACTTAATGCTAAAATGTTTCTAAATGCAATACTATGGATACAATATTGTTTGTTGCTTTTTTAGAACAATAATAAAGTCAACAAAAACAGAATCAGCTGGTGCCGATTGTTACTATATCATCACAAACAATAAGTCAGACAAAACTCAAATCAGCTGACTCCTACGAGTTTAGTATTAACTGAAACAATTCTTAAAAGAACTTACCAATAGTATAAATTTAATAAAAACTTGTATAAACAAACAGCTTTATGTGTCAAAATAAATGAAACTTATTTGACTAAATTTAATAATTGCAATTATAAATAACAGAGGGGCATTCACTGTCTGGCGAAAAATACCATAAGTCCGTTATTCTCTAACCATTTTTTTTAAAACGAACTTAATCGATAGGGAATTCAATTTGCAAAAAAAAGTTATTCTTGACATTTTTTCGGGAAAGGGCTAGTTATTTCGTTATTTCCGTTCGAAAGTTGTAAACGGTCGCCATTTTTAAAATATTGAAGTCACGTCAACTTAACTTTTTTCCCATTAGGTAATACTAGGTTGATATAAATTTGGTATTATTTCGTTTAGTAATTTTTTAGATATGCATTAAAAAAAAAACATTTTGTTCACAGTAGGACAACCAAAATGATTTTAGACAAATTAACAGTGATTTGATGTTTACTTTGTACCCAAGAACAATTCCAAAACAATATGTGACAAGAGTTATGAAGCACCCTGTTTAATAACCCTCTTTTTACCCTCGTCCTTACATATTCCCATTAAAAATTAACTGTCAATACATTTTAATAAACTTCACAAAGTCTTTGATTCTTATGTTGATTAATTCCCTACGACTTGTACGAGAATTAATTCTCGCACAAATACAACACAACAGTAAAGAAAACTTTATGTATTCATACATTTCTTTGTCTTTCACTGGAAACCTGAAAAATGATAAGTCTTTATTTTTCACAGATGTATTGTTGCAGCTTTTATAGGAACATTTAGATCCTCCACTTTTTGAACAGGACTGCATTGCAAAATGTAGCAGCTATTTACTTTACACACTAACAGTATTTACACTATAAACCATATTACATACTAAAACCATATTTACAAACTTACATTACTTAAAAAACATTAGAAAAGAAAACCAACTAAAATGTATTTATTTAGTACACTGCTATTACAATGTGGGAAATGAATCGCATTGACAAATATGGGGCTACGCTACTAAAGCTTGTCTGAGACACAACAATCTGCGCTCAAGGTCACTGACAGTCGGACCTCTCTGTCTCTCCTTCTCTTTTCATCCTTGTCACACACTCCACCTGCAAAACGCGCACTGAGAGCTCCTAGCGACGAGGTGCATGAACTAACTTTTATACCTACTTTAATGGGCTGAATTCTACCCATTTAAACTGTTCGTCTTATTGATATGTAGTCATTGGTACCAGGCAGTGGCGGATCCAGGACCTCATCTGGGAGGGGGCAATACTTCCCAGGTATGCAAAATAACTGGTAGGTTTTGGGGGAGGGGGGTTCCCACAAAATATAAAAACATTTAACGCAAAATGTTGAATTTTAATGGAAATATTTTGGTTGTCAACAATGTTTTACTTGTTAAATTCTTTATTTTTGTATTTACTGATGTCTAAAAACTTTGGTTAGGCATCGGCCTTTGTACTATGCATTTTTGATTGTTTGCTTGAATCTTACTCTCACTTGTATTAAATATGTTAAAATATCACAACTTCTACGAAAAAATATTACTTTTTGTGACGACCTCTAATGAGTGAAGCTCTGATTTTGGGACATAAGCTCCGAAACGAGTAAGAACAAGAAAATAGAAGTCTCAGATGATGTGGCATTGTATCACTTAGGCCTATAACCATATTATTGTGAGTGAGAACAATATTTGTTCACCATACAATACTTTTGACTTCGATGAAATTCAACAAATCTTTTTCGGATTTCAATTGTATTCACAAATTAAAACGTGCGTAGGCCTACACGCCTACAATATAATATTTTATTTATTCTACTTGCGGAATTATCGGAGGTTAGATTTTTAGTGATTTTATTATTTGTTACTAACCGTCATTGTTCATTATTAACTTTTTAATAGTTTTAATTTAGAATTACGTAAAGTAAATGCTGAACTAACAAAATAATTTTTTATTTGGACAAAACTTTAAAAATAAAACTCGTTCTTAATTTGATTAAGGTACGTAAATATAGGTATATCGCCTGTATATATGTACGTGAACAACTGTGTCAGAATAAAGAGGAAGCTTGCCTGTTTATGTCTTGTGTTATACAAGACTTTTTTTATAAAAAGATGTTAGTTTTGAAGTTCGTTTCATATTAGTTCAAAACTATATCTCAATAAAATATCAAACAAAAATACAAGTAAAATACACCAACAAATTAGAAAACTGGATCTGTTTATGAAGTAAACAACTAGTCAAAAGAGCTAAGAAAACCATAGATTAAAAATTTTACTATATAAGTTACTTAAGCCGAAAACGAAGCAAGACGCGACGTGCGCAATTCATAGTCAGAAAGTTGGACCCAACCGATTCAACTTCAATAAGCAAGAAACAAACTATGAAATCGATTGCTTTCCCGATCAATTTTTCTATGCATTAATCTCGCGTTTTTCCTGTAGAAATCAGAATGTAATAAGACACGTAACATTTTTGTTTCGGAGTTCGGGAGGGGCAATTGCCCCTCCCCTGGATCCGCGCCTGGTACCAGGTCAAATTTCATCGAACAAGATATCATTGAACGAAATCATGAGATGTCACAAAAATGTTCAAATGTGATCTTTCAAAATTTCAAATGGTCCAATCAAAGAAAAAACGAACACATCTACGAAGACGCAAGACAACACCCAAATAAAATAAAAAACGAAAACAAACTCTGAAATGGAGAGGAAAGAGAAAATACCCTTAGTTCAACCCTCCCAATATCACGGCTTACCATCTGAAGATACACATACTTTTATATCCAGATAAGAAGTGACTTCAAGAGCTTACGGATGGACAGCCAAATCACAAACTATTAATTACATACCGTAACGTCGAAGACAACCAAATAATAGCACATGTAATACAGGGTTTAAGACCTGAAATTTGCGAACATATAATAACAATGGAAAATAAAACACTAGACCAAAGAATCTAAGGAAAATTGAACAACTTTTTTTAAAAAAAAAACCTAAATCACCAAAAAATACTTAAGAATCACGGAAAACCACAGTAGCAAATGAACTAGACAATTTGAAACCATTAAAACCATGACAGAGCAACTTACAGAAATTGTACACACATTAGGGTTCAATATACAACAGAAAGGTTATAAAACAAACACATTTCAAATAAACGGAACCAGAAACTGGCACTTACTTTCTCACAAACATATTTAAATTATTAAACAGATTCACAGTGACTTCATTTTTGTAGGAGATTAACTAATAAATATTATTATTGTTATTAGCTAGAGATAAAACTATTCGATCGATTTCGAACAAATTTGCACCAAACACGTCAATTAGGCCTGCATAGTTTTTTGAAAAACAACCCCCTTTTTGGCCAAAAAACCTCTAAAAATCGGTTATTATTATTAGCTAAACAAGAATTTTTAGAAAGATACGGTTTTCTGCATGTGGTAGTTTACATTAAGGGCTGCAAATAAGCTAAATTTAATCAAAATCGTTAGAGCCATTTTTTTATAAAAAAAATAATACCCTAACTGATTTTTTGGTGGTTTTTTGGCCAAAAAGGTGGTTGTTTTTCAAAAATTTTCAAACCCGTTTTTCGTGCATCTATACAGGCCTACTTGACATGTCTGGTGAAAATTTGTTTGAAATCGATCGAATTGTTTTCGCTCTAGCTTTGCATACATAGCCTACAGACAGACTTTTTGTAAAAAACACTTTTTTTACTCAAGGGTAAAAAAATGAATGTAAGACCAACAATGTTCAAAACAATGTAGGACAAACTACACAATATGTAAAATAAATAAATAATAATACACCGAACAGATACATAATCAGATAATCTTCCGAAAATACAACTGCAATATATGTAAAATGGACAACCATACAAATGAAGAAAGTGATTTCCATCCAAAAAGAAACAAACGTTTTGTTTTAAAAATTAGTTTAAATAAAGTGAATAGTAATACTACTTTCAATGGATTTTTTTATGATTTGAACAGAAGTTTTTTTCTTTGATTAGACGACAAGACAAACTTGTTCACTCACTTCCGCTCATTTAAAAATTATGAATTTGTTATCGTTTTAAAGCTAAGTAAACGTAGTTTATAACGATGTAAATTTGATATTGAAGTTAGAAAATAGTCAACCTTTAACCGTATTTCAATTTAGACGAATATTTCTAATAATATGCAAATTATTTCTAATAATAACTTTTTCTACACTATATTTATGTGTAGTGGGAAAGTTTTTTTCCTATTTATTTCACGTCATTTCCGAAATCACCAATCTAAAGAGCATAAAATGAAGGTAATTCGGTATAGTAAATTTCATATTTGTATCGTTAAACTCATACTGTTGGAAAGCACGTTTCATACTGAAACCAAATATATACACTTTGTAAAGACATGTTGACGATTTATGCACAAATGCAGTTTGGACGATAGGCTGCATTTTTAATTCGAGCCGTGACGATGAAATGCGCTGAACCTGACCAAAACGCGTTTTTCTGAGTAAGCACCCCTTATCTACTTACACCGTTTTACACCATGGTTTTGGGACTGTTGTGAGGGGGAGTTCAGTTGTTTGTAGAATGACCTTGGCACTTGGCAGGCTCTCAATGCTGTAGATGTCTATAATATGTTTATACTTTGTTTACACCACACGCGGCACCCTCTATCGGCTCGTCTCTACACTGCACTACAAGCAGTAGTAGTCGAATTGCCTGGCTGTCAATAATACGGCACTTTCACACGAATAATTGGAGATTTTTAACACATAGAAACAACAGATTATCTCCTAATTTCTTGGGGGGAATCGTCAAATCTTCATATTTTATATTGATTTTAATCAGGAACATATGAAAATTCCCCCCCCCCCCAAACTGTGAAAAACACCCCAAAAATTGATTCCCCCCAAAAATTCTGATGGCGCAACTTGCGCCATCAAACCATGCTGTGGGCACCCCTGCGTACTACAATATATGGTGCACTAAGGGCTATTTTTGATAGAATGTCAGTGTCAACAACTAATCCAAACAAAGCTGTTATATACATATGTTACTATTATTTGAATTAATAGTAAACAATTCAATGTTGATAAAAAACACAAACATGTTTAGTTTTTAAATTGGTTTGAGTTTATGGGACTTTTCTTGTCCTACCACTAGTTTTGTAAAATAAATAACTAATGAGCTTGATTTTTAGTTTGATCACTAGTTTTTTGTTTATACTAATTGAGAAGTTTGTTTTAGTATTACAGGTAGAGTAATTTACAAGTCTTAATAACCATCTTAATAATACGTTTTTAAGTACTAGTAACCACTAGTACTTACAAATAAATTATAACTGATTGACTTCTAAAAAATTACTCTCTTGTTGCAGCTGCTAAATCAAAATGTTCATCTTACTAAAGAAGTTTTATTATTTTTGATTTACTTGCCCCTCCGATCCCTTGCCACAGTCCTAGCGGTAAGTCACATGACACAAGCAAACACTGCAAATCTACTAATTTCCCTCTCGGACTTGTGCTTGTGTCAACACCCAAATGAACACATTGTTCATAAATTGTAACTTCCCCTTTAATTAAAATTTTAATAAACAAATTTTGTTTTAGACCGGTCCCTTTGAGGGTATGGGCCCATATGCACTTTCCCCTCTGCTCTTCTGTTTTTAAAATAAAAAAACGAATTAACAGAACGTATACTAATAGCATTACATACAGTACTCGTAATTAGTAAAAATCTAGATTTGTATTATTGAACACACAACACGGTTTATTGAACTACTACATAAATTTCAAAATACGTTTCGAGTGAAAATGGTACTCAAATCATAGTAACTGTTATCAGTTATAGAAGTTACATATTTAGAAAATTTACAATTTTATATCGAAACACACTATTGGTAAACGGAAATTCTAAGTTTACGAACAAATGAAATAACTGCAAACGTAGGGTTCCAAAGATTTTTATATAATATTTACCACAGATTACAATATAGATTATTATATACAAATTTGTTGAATGGCAAAAAGCAACGACGGCCTTCAATAGTAGCAATAGAGATTGTTTCATGTTATTGAATTTAACGGCAAACGACATCCATAGTGACTTTAAGGGATAGATATGTAAAATACAAAAATTATTTGCGCATTTTTCATAAACAAAAATAACAATAAATTAGGACTTTTTAGAATTTTTCGTTCATATTATAAAATTTTATGATTGGATCTCGATAGTTCAAATGGGAAAAAATGTTTTTTAAAGCCCCCAATCAGACCATTTTTCGAAGAAAAACTATTTTTTAAATACTCATATTTTTATTATTTTACAACATTAAGGACAGATCTTTCGGAAAACTATTGATTGTGTACTTCAAACAGGCGGAAGATAAAATTTGCCGCATTAATCATTTTTAGGTCATTATCTTGCATAATGCGCCCTATTAACATGAGGGACCAGATTTAAATTTACCAAATTGATTCTGAGAGTAGATAATAATACTTACAATTCGTATATCTTCAATTAATTGTTGAATAATTTTGATAAAGTATGATAAAAATGCTTCCGAACATAGCGCGAAACGGGTAAATTTGTGACTGATAGCGAGAGAGGCAGTGTTAGGAGAGCCAAATGCACGCAGCCTGCCGTTGTCTTCATTCATTACGATAGCAACCAACTTATAAAATTTAGAATCAGTTAAATGTTTTTCACAACCAACGTTTTTTTAGGTTAACTTAACGAAATAAAAAACAAACAAAATTTAGAATGATATAATTATTGCTCTCAACTAACCGTTAAAAAAATATAGATAATAACAAACACAAACAACGAAAAAAGTTTATTATATCATAATTCAAACACCCTATCACTATTAAAATTAAACCAACTTTAATTTTTATTAGGCCTATTTGACCAATTTGAAATACTACTTTGCCGATCACATTATCATATTTTATATAATATATTGAGTAATAAATTTTATTACCTTTATGGTTCCGTCATGTGATTATGCGTTGTCTTTTTACAAAGACGCGTTTCGGAGTCGAAACTCCATCATCAGTATATCACTCCGTAGAGGTCGTCAAAACATTAAACTTTAACAAAAACATAAAACACTACACATAAAAATAAATATATACACATTAACTTTGATTTAACCAACTTTCATACGTGCACGCAGTTTATACCTTGAAAATTCCCTCTCTTCTATGTAAAAATAAAAATGTCTGTCTTAATCAATCATCCTTCCGTGAAAATGTCTGTCTTAATCAATCATCATTCCGTGAAAATGT
>JAGFPH010022250.1:1457-12731 GCA_018207615.1 Philaenus spumarius | reverse complement strand
ACACAACTTACGAAATGAGGAAGCGCAATGTCCATTTCAGAGGTATTTCCACGTAAACTATTTTAAAACAACTTACGAAATAAGGAAGCACAATGTCATTTTCAGAGGTATTACCAAGTTAACTACAGTATATACTCTGCTATATACACAGATTACACTTCATAAAATATGTAGAATATTCTGTTATATTTATTTTTTGTAGATTTTTTTTTTTTTTTTTTTTTTGCTAACGAACTCGTCCGAGCTACTTAGAAAACACCAACGTTTGGCCCAATTCGGACGTAAAAAGCGGCCGCTATAGTGCGAACAAATATATACAATTTTTAATGACACCCAAAATGTGTTCTGAGACCATCATCGATGCTCATTGACCACTCCTGACCTTAGGTCTCACCATAAGAGTCACTGCAATATCTCATCTTTCCTATGGAAATTCGCTAAAAACAGCCTGAAAATAACACATGTTATCCGGTAAGCAAATGCTTAACAAACAAAAGTTTCATCGAAATCCCCAAGAATGTATTGAGCCAAGCCGTTTCCTCCATATAACTTTCCGCAGTACATTATTAAACGTTGCAACTTTCCAATAGTTTCTGTATTACTGTTGAGTGTACATTAATATTCTAAACGCGAACGATTACAAAAGAAATTATCGTTTCAATTTACAATTCTACGCGTGAATCCATTCACTGCTGTTGTATAATTGTAAACAAAAGGGCATCCACATTGCGTAAATCAGACCTGCATTAAGGCATTGTACCACTACCAGTAGTGTTTGTTTTAAAACAGCTGATTGCTCTGACGTCATCGGCAACAATGGGAAAGTGTCGTGAGTACTGTGCGTGCAAATAATATAGAGAACCGAGCTATCTGCAATCTATTCGTTGAAACAGTATATATGCAGAGTGATGTGTATGTATGGAAACGTCTTTATAGTTCACAGCCGAGAGGTAAAAACAAATAATAATTTTAATATGTTTTCTTTTTTCGCCATTTTGGGTCACCCATATTTAATCAAACTTTAATTTTTGAAGTAAAACTTCTTTAGGCGCACCGAGCACTTTTTGGATGAGGTAAAATATACGAACTCGTCTTAAAGTAAGACGCTTTTGATTTCGTCGTTGATTTCTTCTTCTTCGTTGTTTTACACACGTACTAATATAAACCACAAGTTTAATGTAACAGCTGATCGAAAAAGAAGAAGAAATCGACGAAATAAAATAGGCAGCGGTAAATTCAAAGGTTCAAACTCAATAGCTGTATGGATTTAGTCACGTCACGCTACCGATGAAATGGACATTGCACTTCTTAATTTTGTAAGTTACGTTAAATTGGTGTACTTGGTGATACATTTAAAATAGACATAGTGCTTTAGCATTTTTTTAATGTACAATTTGCTATTTTGGTTGCTATGGTAATCTATGTAAATGCATTAAAGAAACGTGTGATGGTTGAGTTTAGGCCTAACCTAAAATTATGTTGTTAAACTTTTAATACAAATTAACTGTTTAACTTTAATATTTAACAACAGATATTAAAATTATAATAAAGTAAGCATTTCTCGAAGATTTTCAAGAAACCTGTGTTGGTTAACTTCTGTCGGCAGTCCCATTACTGACGTTTTTTAAATATTAAATTTGATAAAGTTTATGTACAATTTGATAAGAAAAACTACGGTGACGGACGTTTATCGATAAATATCTTCGTTTTCGAGTTATAAACAATCGAAGTTGCAGTTACCGGAATTCGCCTTAGTAAAACGGGGTAGAAACTTTTCTATTGTTTTTTTCTCCAGAAAATATCAAATAACTAACTTTAAACAGTACTAATAATAAACAGTAACTAATAAATTAACAAAAAAAACTGTAAATTAAATTCCCATGTCAACTTATACTATTCACTTTAATTATTACAATATTTAATTAAAAACTGTAAATCATTATTTTCTGTCATAAATTACTAATACAATGTTCAAAGTGTTTCACCTCGACAGACGGCAGTCGAGCTAATATTAGTTTATAACATGTTGTATCATGTCTGGTAGTATACTCTTCAATTATGTCTATTAAAGTGTCTTCTTCGCCTTTCGTAAAACAGTTCAACATAGACTACGCACTAACGAGTTTCGGACGCCGTTTTTCAACTTAAAAAAGTTGTGAAACCTCTTAAATCTTATCTTCTAAAGCGAGAGATAATTGTCTGTCTGCTAAATGGATCTGGAATCTCCGTCTAAGGATTTTTTATTTTTTTTATTTTATGTGGGGCTTTTGGCCACGATAAATCGATTGGAAATGGTCACCAGTCTGGGAAAATTCGTTTTTCTTTTAAACGAAGCACAGCTGATGCAAATGTTTTCAATGCCATTACAATAATCATCTGTTTTCTTTTAAACTGTATTTTATTAGAGGTAAGCCTAATGTTGTATCTATTTATAGTTACCATGGCAACGAATACTTCTGCTAAATAAACATACCCTTTATTTAGTGTTTAATGTTATAGGCCTAACCTCAAAACTCAATAATCCAATATTTATTATTGAAATCATAGCCCTGCTTATAATCGAGCTTTAGCTCGGTCTCCTGGTACTTGTTCTTAAATGCTTTGTGTTTTTGTCTTATATCTCATAATTAAAAGAAATCGACGGCAACTTTTTGTAATAAAAGTTTTAATTAAGTATACATTTTTATTCTTAATTCATTTTTTGCGGGGTTTCGAACAATAATTATCATATTTTAAGTCACACGTAGACAATATACAGCCTTCTTAATAATTTAAAGTTATTTTTTCTTATTATTCATTTATAACTAGAGTCCGAAAGACGAGATTACGAAAGCATGTTACAACGATCTCGCGGCTTGCGATTCAAACCTGCTGTGACGCTACTAACCAACCTTCAAAAGTCGCCTCCAATCACTCTAGCACAGCGTTTTGGTTGGTTTTCGATGTAGGGGAGCAGTAAATACTCGATTAGTAGACGCTGAAACTTATTTTTTCAGTCCAGTATTGTGCCCCGCTTCTCTCCGCGCCATTACAAGGTCACTGACTGTACTAGGATCAATTTTATTAAAATCCCACTATACTATCGGGGGTTTCCCAGTGTGAAGAATAGCCTTTAATTTTTCAATATTTTCCGGATTTGTTAATAAATCAGGTACACTCTCCCCCAATAATAATTGAAAGGAGACATGTCCTGCGTAACTGGTAGGCCCATTCAATAGCACCTGTATAACCTATTCAACGATTTAGCTTTAATACTTGAACTGTTTAAAGTTCTTTATTGGGTGTATTCCTTGTACATCCTTTCTGCATGACTCGAACCTTCGTACATTTCAGCTCTCGGGGTTACTATGATGAATGGGTTTTTGGTTTGTATAAATAATAACCGTTATCAGACTGTATTGTCATACCAAAGACAGCATTGCGCGGATTTTCACCCGGTCGAAGTAAGAAACACATTAAAAAGCTGAAATTGTCCTCGTCATCCCGTCATATCGCTGGAAGCTGCTTTCATTATTTTCTTAGCGATAATCCCCATTGTTTGGTGCAAAATCAATGCCCTCATTCCAAACACTATTGTAAATACGTTATTTATAGGAAGGGATTTTATTCTTCTCAATGTTGGTACCGTAATAGAAATTAGTCTCGCATTTCTTCCCTCTCTGTATAATAGAAATAATACAATTTCCTGCATTGACAACGATCGTGATTTTATTCTTTACATCTCAGCCAGTTAATGTATCGTAAATCGGTCAGAGGGGTGTCGAACATTTCTAAATAATCACAAAGAGAAAGGTTTTTTTTCTTTTAATAATTTAACTCAAGAAATACTTGTACTGTTTGTATGGGACAGTGATTTCAGAATTTTTGACGCACACAAACATGTAACACTTATTCGTTCATTATTGCTTAAGATTTTTACTTGTAAGATTATTAGAATTTCCATAGGAAAAATGAGCTATTGCAGTGACACTTATAGCATAGATCATGAATAATAAATAGATCTTGCATCCATACGGGAGCTGTGTGCCGGAAAAAAGGTTGTCGTGAAAATAGTACATGATCGCGCCGCGAGGTAGCGCTAGGGAGAAATCATTGGTAGCATTGGTGTTTCAAACAGCTTCCATCGTTTCCCCAATAGATAGCGCCAAAAAAGTCGAATTTCCAGTAGAACAAAAAATATTGCATTGGATCGGAGTTCTATTAGGTTATCCAAATACAATGCTTATAGGGAGTGGTCAATGGTCCCCAGAACACATTTGAGGGTGTCGTTAAACATGTTAAAGATATATATATATTCGCACTCGAACAGCCACGTTTAGGTTTAAATTTGGTACACAAGTTGGTTTTATAAGTCGCTCGGACGGGTTCGTTAGCAAAAAATCCAACAACCGGAAGCTAATTTTTTAACCGCATTTTTTTTTTTTTTTTTTTTTGTACTACAAGGAAATGTTTTGGGAGTTTATCTAAACAAATTAAATATATGAGATTATTCTGCACATTTCGATTTTGAAGTGATAACTTCTATTGGCCCGTTGGGCACTTTCGCTTGACTATGTTTCTGAAATCTCGCGTCACGCAAACTTTTTTCGTAGACACAAGCCAGAGCGTGGAGAGGAAATCAACTCCTATACAAGGGAGTGTACGTACGAGCGTACGTGGAGTAACATTTAAAGAAGAAATATTCATTTTAACTTAATAATATAACAGCTGATTTCACCCATCATCTGTAATACGCAAACAAAACCTAGCGTAGATTACAACTTCATGTTTACAACTTCAATCAATAATACAGCCTATAATATTAATAACTTCTAAATAATTTGATCTATCAATATGAAATAAAAGGCAATTAAAAGATAATATTTTTATCTTTCTTTAAATATATATAATAATGTACATAAACACATAATCTTAACAAATATGCCTACAGTTTTATAGTCCTTATAATTGTACACATTTACCGAGTTAAAAATCCCCGTCTGCATAGTTAGGTAGGCCTAGATAAAGTGTGTTGTTTAAATAGTATTTTGTATAAATGATGTATTTCTGATGTGTATCTAATTAATCTGCCTGTGATTTTTCACGGGGATTTACTAGTATTCAATACATTTACATTTATTACCATAGCAATCAAATTAACACATAAGAATTAGTTACAAAACCCAGCGTAGATTTATATTTTATGGTTATGTTTACAACTTATACTTGTGAAGTTGGTTTTCATAAATATTAGTTATACAACTAATGTAGGCTTCTATAGGTTATAAAATTTGCTTTGAGGTTATAAACGGTATATAAATACAACTTTTATCATCAATATATTCGTTTATATTAAATAAGAGATACCTATTGTTTAACTTCGGAAACATTCTTACATCTTCCTATAACATATTTGATTATTAATTTCTTTACTATAACATTAACAACTTCTAAATCATTTTATCTTTCAATATGAAAAGTAACTCAAAGATAATATTTTTACGTTTCTTTAAATATATAATAACGGATATAAATAAACAATTTTACAAATAGGCTTGCAGTTTTATAATCCTTATAATTGTACACATTTACCGAATTAAAAATCCCCGTAGTCATAGAAGTTATCACTTCCAACGTGTGGTCTTAAGCACACCCAATTCAATTTTTACTTTCCTTACCCTATACTAGGTAAGGTAAGTATTGCGATCGACCCAAAAATTCGATGTCGAGTTTTCATAATATCTTTACGTTTCAAGGCCCCCTGAGTCCAAAAAATGCATTTTTGGCAATTGGTCTGTCTGTGTGTCTGTGTGTCTGTGTGTGTGTGTGTGTGTGTGTGTGTCCGGAGTGCACAGGGCAAACGGCTGGACGGATCGAACTGAAATTTACAGGATATCTTCAAACATGTAAACAATTAAACCCATGTAAATTTGAAGCAAATCGGAGGTGGTGTCTTACCGTGGGAGCAGTTTTTAGCACATTTTTGGTATTTACTCCAAATTCCCTCTAACGATTTTGATTAAACTTTGCTAACATACTCTACTCCGACCCCCTTAACACCCTATGTACGCGAAAGACCGTTAAAAATTCGCTGAAAAAAGTTATTACAAAAACCAAGTTATTTTGTTTTTATCTCTGAAATGGCTGCTCCTATTGAAAATGGCCTCATTCGATTCAGCGTCCAAAATAATGTCAAAAACGATACCCCACTCAACTTTTTCCATTTTTTCAAAAATTGCCCCCAAAAAGGGCGTTTTTGGGGGTAAAAATTTTTTTTTAACTAGCCGTATTTGGTATCAAATTTGACATTTTGTGAGGTTAGAAATCGATTGAGACCAAAATCAGGTCCGTGGGATTAACCGTTTTGAAGTTAGTACCGCTTTCTTCGAAACGGATACTCCTATTAACTCGAAAATGGTATCATCAATCTCTCGCTCGAGAAATTTGATAATTGATACAGCATCTATTTTGGTAAGGAAAGTTGTGTGATGTGCACACCAGATGTTTTTTACACGACCTTATAGCCTGTCTGGTTCCCACAAAATCGGTCAAAACGTAAAATACCATAAAAGTACCCGGTTCAAATCCTCGTGCGGGATTTAACCGTAGGGGCAGCTTCTGATCCGATGCCAACGGAGAAGCGAGTTTGTCCAATATTGCCATTAACAGCTGATTTCAAACATTGAAGCAATTAATTGTAACTTTTAGGTTATTTTTTTGTATTATTAAAGTGTAGAACTGAGCCTTGCTGGTTACTTTAACCTTTATTATAACTGCTGCTATAAAATATACTAAATTCAGTAATTTGATTTGAACATTTAACATTATTCACCATTTTAGCTTTGGGGTTATAATTATTCCTACACCTTTATTATAAAGAAAACATAACATGATTATGTGTGTAGAAGGTTTCAACGGGGTTGGCGTGTGGAGCACGAAGGGGTTACCCATAGTTATATATAAAGGTATATAGATGGTGGTACACTCACCAGTCTTCACATTTAAAATGTCTTCAAAAACCACCCCTCCACTAAAATTTATCTTTCGGAACATTGGATTTTGAAAAAAATTGTTTTCTCCACTTGCTAAGTAGCGGTGTTTCAGTTGCAATGAAAATGTCTGATTCGTTTGCACGCGGTACATACAACACGGGTGCTCTGTTACTATCAGCTGTTTCATCTGTTGTAGAGGTAGGAGTTTAATATTTTGCAAACTCCTTACTCAGTGTGATTCAAATATATTAATTGATCGAAGAAAGTCCACATTTCGCAACTTAGGCAAACCTGAACACCTGGTACGAACGGTGTCGGATGCATATTAATGTCATATTGTGAGACAATGCCTTCCATCGGAATACACGGGTTTCATAATTAAATATTCATCGACTTCCGGCGTTGAAGGTCATTATGGCAGTAGTTCAAGGTCACGCCCACATACAACCGTTGACTTTCACCGGAATGGGTGTCAGCGAAGACAAAGCTAAGAGGTTCATTTGTTTATACAGGGTGTGCTTGAATGCAGGTCTATTACAGTACATTCAAACACTACACATCCGATTTTTATGCAACGATTACTGATGTGTCGAGCATTGTTTTCTGGGTAACATGAAGTGAAAGTAAAATCTTCACTACTGTCATTTAATTAGTGTCTGAAAAAAAATGTAATTGTGTGCTTACGACCACAAAGGAGAAGTGTAAACTTTTTAACTAACACAACTTACGAAATGAGGAAGCACAATGTCCATTTCAGATGTATTACTAATTAAACTATACATTGCATTAACATTAACAGATTAAGCCTAAGTCGTAGGACAATCTGTTACACTTATATACCCAACTCAAATATACTAAACTATATAGCAATGCGTTCGTGGCCTAACCGGCTAAGGCGCTAGTCTATGGTGATGGGCTCAGCTGGTTCGAATCTCGGCAAGACCAAAACTTTTTTCAAACAGATGGAATAGAGCGCTTCACTTTAGGAGTTTTTCACGTTATGAGCGTTTCATTTTAGGAGCGTTTCACAAAATGCATGGGGAAACACGTGACGATAAAATCCGATTCACCCCCCAGCAACAAGAAAACTATATAGGTACTCGTTATACAAACTTGTGTACACATTTTTAGGACGTGGTGCGCCTATAGAAGAAATTTACACTTCAATAACTGTTGACAATAAAAGGCTTTTCGATATACAGGGTATTTCAGAACTCTCGAAACATTCTTTTATTCGTTGTGTCCAGGGTAAAGACAATTCCCGATATTTATTGGTTTTTTTATTAGTCAACGGGTGATAGTATGGTTCTAGGCTAGTCTTGTGCGTGTTTTATAGAAGTACTAGGGGCTCTCGCTTCGCTCACCAACCCCGGCGACTACCCATGACGAAGCCAATGCAAACAGATTATTGTATACTCTAATATTTTCAAGAAAATGGCGACTGAGCGGTGACCTGTACCTGTACATAGCTAATGTAAGAAAGAGATCGAAATAGTCACGACCATGTAATTTCACCATTAATAGTGAAATAATCAGCATTTCAAAGAAATTTAGATTTTACCAACTAAAGTAAACAAATGTAATAAGTAAAACCAGATGTTTGAATTATTTACTGTAAAGATTTTATTTGCTTTTAGATAATCTAAAAAAAACTGATTCTAAATTTGCCAAATTGGTTGCAAAAAGGCGTGTTTTGGTTCGTTGTAGGCCTAACCTAAAATTATGTTTTATCCAAATCAGCTGTTTTATTTATAATATGTAACAACAGGCGTTTAAAATGAATTATAATCCCGTAAGCATTTTATAGGAATTTATTGTGTCATTGAATTTTTTTTAAATAATATTTTAAAGTAATTAGTATGGACTTGTAAGCCCCCGTGAAAAATCATAGGCCGATTAATTAGATACAAATCAGAAATACTTAATTTATAAAAATTAAATTGTGGATGTGTTAAAACAACAGACTCTATCTAGGCCTACCTAACTATGCAGACGGGGATTTTTAACTCGGTAATTTGGTAAATTATAAGGATTACTAAAGTGTATGCCTATTTGTTAAAATTTTGTAATTATAAACGTTATTATATATTCAAAGAAAGATAAAAATATTATCTTTTAATTGCTTTTTATTTCATATTGATAGATCAAATTATTTAGAAGTTATTAATATTATAGTGAAGAAATTAATAATCGAATATGTTATACGAAGATATACGAATGTTACCGAAGTTAAACGAATAGGTACCCTATCTATCTCTTCTTTAAATTTATATAAAAGAACTAGTGGACCCGGCAATGCTTCGCTATTGCTTAATTTGAAACTTTGAAAGCCTGTAATTCGTATCCCGTGTAATTCAACATCCTGTAATTCGTATCCCGTGTAATTCAACATAGGCCTAATGATTGTTACACATAATTAATAAAACAACTGATTTGAATCAAAAGTTTAATACAATTTTAGGTTAGGCCTTTAAAACCTATGAAATATAATAATTCAAACATCTAATATTACAATTTAACATTATATTATTGTTACACATTATAAATAGAACAGCTTATTTGGACCAAAGGTTTAACACAATTTTAGGTTAGGCCTATTATTATAAAATCAACACACTTTTTTTGAAAGAGTTTTGAATTATCACCATAGTAACCAGAATAACACATTAATAAATACGAATCAGCTGTTTCATCTGTTATATGGCTGCTTATGGGAGGGATTAATTTTCGCATTTTCTACTCTTTAAATTCAAAATTTTGCAAAATCCTTTCTTAGTACGCCTCTACATTATTGGACGGATGTACCTTCCAAATTTCAAGTCTCTAGCTTTAATAGAATCGGCTCTGCGTTGATCATCAGTCAGGACATTGCATTTTATATAAGAGATTTTTATATTGATGATAAAAGGTTGTATTTATATACAGTTTATAACCTCAAAGCACATATTATAACATAACGTATTATAGCATACAAGAGTTCTAAAACTCAAATTTAAAAAAATCAACTTCACAAGAAATTATAACGATTGAAGTTGTAAAAATAACCCCAAAGTATAATCTACGCTGGGTTTTGTTTAAGTGTATTACAGACGATGGGTGAAATCAGCTGTTGTATTATATGTTACTCACGTACGTACACTCGCTTTTGTAGGAGTTGATGATTTCTGATTGTGTTTTGCTTTGCATATTCCCCGGACTACGGCAGGAAATTCGGCCATTGTTATTACGTTTTTACCACCCCTTTATTAATAAATTGACTTACAGGATGTTGGCAACAGTGAGTGTGAATAATGTGCAGTGTTGCCACCACGCTAATGTAAATTACATTTTGTCGTCGACGTTTGTATTTTGATGGCAGTGGTTATTAAAAAGTCAATTTGAACTAGTATCATCCTGTATTCTAATTTGATAACGTTAAACCGTTCTCGTGAATTCCTCTCTTTCTGTAGAGTAATTTGTCCAGAACCGACGCCAATCGGGTTAGTTATAGAGTCGATGGTTCTGTCTGTATAATCTTCGAACAGCTTAGACAACAAAAATAACCTAACCTAAACCCAGTTTACTGCACTACGGAGGAGAGAGTTCCGACCCACAATCTTACTTTCGTTGATGGTTGACGTCTTGGTGGCTTTGGAAAGTTAATCCGACGTTATGCGCATGCTCTGACCAGAGTGCGCTGAAGTTTACGAAATGGTGACCAGGTTAAAGGAATTACTATGCATGTGTAGGCTACCTATTTAATGTTAACAACACGATTCAGTTTGATTTATTATTCAAATACATACAAACTTTTAGGTTATAAAACTTCAGGTCAATATTTGATTAAATTACCAGTAATGTATTTCAGGCTCAATCCTTTGTTTTATTGCATCTATTCAATTCTTTAAGGAATAATAAACATACACTAAACGAATTTTTAAATTTGTTTCTGTTTCCATTAGTTCGAAATGTACAATGATGCCAAATTTAATCTTCCGTTAAGTTCTTTAACGGTCCGTTTAGTTCTAAAAGCAACATAGTGGATGCGGACGCCATTTTGAAACCATCCAATCTGCAACGCACCCGATGTTTGTACAACTCCCGCTATCTACAAATATTGTCCTAGATCAAATACGGTCGTAATTGGCGTATGAGTTATCCTCGAACAAACATTTCTTGTTGACATAGCATCCCTTACGGAAGGGGTTGCTTACCCTAAAGTAGTGAAACGTCGGAGACACTTCTGTATGATGGATTTTAATTGTGTAGGGTTGGTAAATTGAAAATATATTTCAATTCGGTAAAACAATCCAATATTCGTTTG
>JAGFPH010022249.1:0-12732 GCA_018207615.1 Philaenus spumarius | reverse complement strand
TTAGGTAGGCCAAGATAAAGTTGGTTGTTTTTATGTAGTATTTTTATAAATGATGTATTTTTATGTGTATCTAATTATTCTGCCTATGATTTTTTACGGGGGCTTTCTAGTTTGTTTATAAATTTTGATAAACCACGGTAAAATAATGTATTAATTTAGTTTATTTTTAATTTACTTTCTATATTATGATTCTTTATTTGAACCACGGTTACGTAAATATAATTACGTACCAAGAAGTATTCATTTTTACTTTCATACTTGATTCTATTTTCTGTTTTAATCTATGTGGTAAAAACACATTATCCTTATGTACCGGGTGTTCCACGAAGAGGTCCATATTTTTGAATTGATATGACAGACGTATAGAGCGCTCTACAGACTTGAAATTCTACAGTCGTGACTAACACATATGTAAAAGAAATACCCCTGAGTATCAGTTAATTCTGATTGATCCAAACAAAATGGCGGAAAAACAAAAAAACAACAAAATCACAATCGTATTTTAAGGGTAAACCTACTTTTATTTAGAATAGGAACAGCTACAGCTGTTTAGACTATTTTAAATCTATCAGCTGACTGCGTGTATCCACAACAATGAACATATTTGGTAATAAACATTGGCATTTGTTATTAAGTTGCACTAGGGGGCCCGTGCGCAAATTGCGCATTTTAATATTTTTTTTCTCTTTGTGAGAAAGACACCAACAATTTGAAAAAGTTAAATGATTTTAAACTCACAGAGTTATTAATAAAGTTAACCTTTTTACATGCAATTTAAATTCTAAATTTAATAAGAAAAGTTCTAATTCATAGTAAAAAACTGACCATTTTTTAATACAAAACTTCTTTAATTATAATGTTTGAAGTAATTACACCATCATGTGTTACCTTTTGCTTAACAGTTTCTTTTACTGACACTATCATATCGGAAAATCGTCTAAAGCCGGTTCTACACGATGCTACGAACACCTTCCAACGTTGGACGTTTGATGGTTCGTCACATCGTGTGGCCGTTGTTCAAACCTACGAGCGTCCAATGGCGAGCGTCGAACATTCGCATTTGACCATGTTCGGGTCGATGTCGGTATTTTTGCACCGAGTCAAAGGGATGCCTCCAACGTTTGAAGGAAAATGTTCGTTGGTTCGATTCAACGGCTACACAACTCGTTCATATGAAGCATTATTTTTACTCTCTATTTACACCAAAGACCCGTCTTCTTTATGTTTATCTCTGTGTTTAATTTTAATCAGTAATATTATTCATTTAAATTTTCACAGGTAGCCTAAGTAGGCTACAATTTATATTTCATACTTGATACTAGTAAGTTCCCGTGAAAAATCAGAAACAGATTACCTTTAATTAGATACTATACCTTTAAAAAATATAATTTTTAAAGTGTACTATTTAGGCCTGCCTAAATATGATGTGGGGATTTTTAACTCGTTAAATGTGTACAATTAAAACATAATATATTATTATAGACTGTCATCCTCGACCATTTTCGCAACTGGGCCAACGTTTGTACCAAACTGTTTTCTTAAATATTGGATCAAACATTCGATTCACCGTGTAGCAGGAACATTCGCTGTACCATCTGTCGAACTTACTTGTCCCAAACGTTCGGTCCAACATTGCATAATGCATCGTGTAGAACCGGCTTAACTCTTGAAAAAGCAACATAAAGTTGTCCGTGAGAAAATACAGGTTCTGGCAAATACAAACCAACTTTGTCAAGGGTTTGGCCCTGCGCTTTATTTACCGTTATGGCAAACGCAAGCTTTATTGGAAACTGTCTTCGAACCATTTGAATGGGCATGGTTGTGTCTGATGGTGTTAAATCTATTCGGGGTATAATGCACGTTTTATCAGAACCAATTATTTTTCCTGTAATAATATGTTCCCCTAAATGAGTTATTACCATTTTGGCACCATTAATAAGTCCTGATTTCGAGTTCAGATTCCTGATTAAAATTACTATTGCATAATTCTTGAG
Source organism: Philaenus spumarius (assembly GCA_018207615.1). NCBI lineage: Eukaryota > Metazoa > Arthropoda > Insecta > Hemiptera > Aphrophoridae > Philaenus > Philaenus spumarius. Next base: position 10,738 of record JAGFPH010022249.1, on the reverse strand, counting down.
TGTTAGTTTGTGAGGTGGTAGTCCAGACGGGTTTAATGAGTTTAAGAACTCTACTGGATAAAGTTGGTCATTGTTGTTTCCATCAGCTAGTATTGAATCACAACTTAAGTATGTTTTTAATTCGCCTAGTAATAGCTTAGAAACAACAAAATTGTTTATTGTTTCACAGTCATCGTTTTTCGGACAGAGAATTGCTGACGAAAAGTATTTTGAAACATTTTCTTCATTGATTACATTAGTATCAAAAACGTTTTCGACTATGCATTTTTCATTACAATAACATTGTCTTGGGATTTTGACGGCTTCGTTTGAGACATTTGTTTGTATTTCGAGCTCACCATTACCTAATTTTAACAACCACTCCCTAAAATCCTCGTCATCATTCGCACGCATGTTCATGGTTAAGTATCTCACTTGCACATGAGACCATATGGGTGATCGTTTAACCGTTATATCGTTAATAGAGGTCGTGTTGGCATGCCTTTGAACTGGAAGTACTTGGTGAAAATCCCCTACAAACACAATAATTTTACCTCTGAAAAGGGTTTTTATAATATTTTGAAATACTAAATAATATAAATTTGTTTAATCTTTAAAATTTCCTTTGATAATTTATATTTCAATTAATTTACCTTCACTGAAATACTTATATGTTCTTATAATATCTTATCATAAAGAATAAATACTCACTTTCTTTAAATAATAACAATAAAAAATCTTTAATTATTCAATAATTGTAATTAACAATTTATATTTGAAATATTGTCTGTAATCCCTTCACTAAGTGTTCATATAGTTTATATGGGATTATCAGTTAAGAATTATTTGTAGGCTATTTGGATTTATAATTCTACAACAAAGTTCAATTAGACTCTCACATAACTACAAACTCTTTAAACAAATAAATTATATATAGATTGCTCAGATATTATTAATTTGATCTCGGGCTAGGGGTTTCGGCCGGATCCATCCACATTTATTTAAATATTAAGGTTAGTTATAAATTATATATATCTTAGACTAATTATTATATATTTAAATTTAATGAAAACATAGAATAATGATGATGATTTTAAAAAGAAAGTTCGAAAGTCTTAATATTAATTGTTCGTTGCACAAAATTTTCACTATAGGCCTAAAGGTTTTTATGTGAATTTGGTTTCTTTGAATAAGGTTATAAAGTCAGATATGTTTGTATTAAAATGGTTTTATCTCACCCAAATTTGTTGTCTTGATTCTCATAAGGATTTTTTACTGTTTTAAGGTATTTCACTGCAAGATATAGCATAGATATTCGGCACAAAATATGTACGTCGATACTGTTCAATGGTTATTTCTGCACTAAAATTCAATTGTACTTTTTTTAGACCATTGTTCTCTACGGGGTTCACATATAATCTCGTCACCAAAATCTCTGTCCCAGCTGATTTACTTATGTTTAAAATGGATACAATATCTGATGATTGAACATGGTTTATGATATGATACTTACATTATTATTTTTTTTTGTATATTTTATTTTATTCTATCTAATTATTCTTTAGTTTTAAATTATTTTTTAAGAAACAAACTCTTATTTTATGCCTGAATTATTAATTTGAATGTAGCGGTTCGTAATGTCGTCAGCCAATCAGAAGTGTGCTGGAGGCGGGGCTATTTTTTTATGTCGTTGAATTAGCGAAATTTCGTAGATCCGTCCTCTTTACATGCTTCGCGTTTAAATGAATGAATTTTTATTAAAATTGTGAAATGTACGTTTGAAAGATAATTTAGTTCTACAGCCCACAATATGTGTCAATATTTTAGGGTAATTTACCTTCATGTTTTATTCGTGTCGAATCGTTTGGGTTGTAGGCCGAATGTTGATTTTCTTATCCAGTGTCGTGTATGTCACTTGTTTCTTTAGTTATTTCTTTAATGGTTTTGGTTTGTGTTTCAGGCCTTTTGTGATAAATGGTAAACATATTATAGTTCCTAGAGGCCAGATTTTCTTTTATCAATTTTCTTTTTTCACATGGGACTTTATAATATTCTTATATTTCTAATGCTAAATTGAGTTGTCGAGTATCGTGGATATATCGCGTTGGCGCTATGGATTTCGTGTAGGCCGAGATTAGTTTAATTAATAATTTACGACATAAATACTGAACTGTTTCACCTCCAAACAGCATATTAACGTTCATTATTTCTTGTAGAAGTCTGTCTACCACTGTAAGAGCGTCTTTAGGGACCATAGACACTTCATCCCAAATAAACAAATCAGCTTCTCGAATTATTTTGCATCTTTTGAGTGAGGCCTAATAGAAGAAACAGAAGAGTGTCCAAGATGGGCACAGGTAACTTAAACAGTGCATGTGAAGTAAGTCCTCCAGGAAGGAGATTCGCAGCAATGCCAGTCCATGCTACTGGTAATACAGTCTTATCTTCTCCTCGTAGAATGTGACACAAAGTTTTGTAAATAAATGTTTTGCCAGAGCCACCTGGTCCATCAATGAAATAACAATTTGGAAGTTGATTCCTTACAGAGTTTAAAATTTCGTCGACTACCGTTTTCTGTTCGTGGTTAAGTTTATAATAAGCTTCTTCTCCATTTCGACGTTCTTCATCACCATCGTAGGCAAATATAATTTGTTGTACGATTGGATGAGGTTGAGGTAGATTGTAATGTTTGCAGTTTCTTCCATGTTGCTTGAAAATTATTTGTAACGTTATTGAAAACTCCTGTAACGTTAAACGATAGGACATCTCGGACTGGTGGTCCTTTCTAAAGTCCTCTGACAGCGCCTCTTTAAATGTTTCCCATAAGTCTAAGATGTTAAGAGGTGAACAAAATATGCAGATTATGGAGAAAAGCCATCTCAATTACAACGGCATTTGGTGGCCAGCTGCCTCTTGCAAACATTTTTCCATTCTTCATCGTTACTGACTAAATGCAGCTTTTCTGCAGCTTCTTTGAAAGTGTGGCATTCTATACCATCGACTGATCGTAAGTCCAAGAATGATGTTGGTCCTCTTAGTGTAAAAGTAAAAGAAGGAGGTAAAACCTTTCAATGTCAACTGGATTTACAGTGTAAATGCGTCCAATACACTTACAGTTCCTCTGTCTAATTTTCCACTTTCCGTTTGACCATACATAGTGTTCAGGAATTTCGTGGTATAGAAATTGACGGGCTGTTTCTTCTTCATGGCATAGTTGAAAATATGCCATTAGTTTAGAATCCTTTGTAATATTAGCATCTCCTTCATGACCAGCTTGAAAATACACCAATTGTTCTTCTTCTAAATGAATGGAGGAGCCGTTCTATACTGTGAGAACGGTGGAAAAGAGGTCGCTCATGCAGCCGCCACATCGCTTCAGGTGGACTTACATAGCGACAATTTAAGTAGATATCTACTTCATCTACTGTGACATGTTGCTGACCTTCAGAATTGGCTCGTAATTGCAAAGAGGCGCAATCATGTCCCTTGTAAACATACTTGTACAGATATTTAACAGATTGAGTAGATGAACAGCATTCAACATTGATATGGGCATTATATTTACGGCTTAAAAACCCATTATAGGGCACAATCCACCGATTATCAACTTCAAGTGATCCAACTGTCATTGTAGCACCATTGTCACGGCGCCTGTATAGGGGGTAGCCATTGAAATTTAGGTTTGTCTGATCTTGGAAGTCTTTTGGGAAGTTCTTTGAACATACGCCATCTCTCATACATGGACTGTTTGGCCGGAGAATGCCGCAAGGTCCATGAACCATACATTGATTGATAACTGAGAAAAGTTGAGGGTTATCTTCTTTACTTGGAATTTCAGAACAAATTAATGAATCGACGTCTTCAGTTGTCCGCAGTTTATTTATTTCTCTTAATATCAAAAGAATATGCGCATGAGGAAGTCCTCTCTTTTGGAATTCAATCACACATAAATAAGCCAGTACAACTCCCAATACGTGTTTTTTTTTATCAGATCCTCCAACAATGATTTCAATTTCAAATGGAACACCCTTGTTACTAAATCAGGTCTGTTTTCAAATTTTTCGTATTGTTTTAATTCATGAGTAATTTCAATCCATTTAGGGTTGCAGGTGAACGTCAAAAAAATATCTGGCTTTCCAAATCGGGCAACTATTGTCATTGCATCCTGATAATTTTGTAACATATTTCTTGGACTTCCAATAAATGTTGAGGGAAGGACCACAGGAATGCCACCAACAGCACCTCTTTGCCGAACGTCAGAATTGAGAAAATCAACCAACCCTTTGTAACTTTCTGCTCTGAGTTCTTTCTGATGTGACCTAATACATGCAATCCTTGACCCTTCTACTTTAACATAACTGTCGACTACATATTGTTGAAATAATCTACCAGAGGCTTGAATGATATTAAAATCCCCTCTAATTGCTAAACGGTAACAATAGTATTGCAACTGAGTGGTAACAGACCGTTTAGCTGTTGAACGTACTTCTACGTGAGGCATACCGGGTTTCCATCCAGAATCGCCACATGGGAAAAGAAGAGGATAACACATTGGATCTGAATGTGGATTTAGGTAAGATATCTTAGTAAGCACTCCTGTTGTCTTACAACTTACTGTAAAATCAAATTTTCCAGGGTGTGCCCCATCATTACTGACAAAAACCGCAGCAATTTCATTCGCCGTAGGCGCATTACACCTTCCTGGATGAAATGCATTATCGATTGTGAATTGTAATTTTAATTCTCGTATACCATCAGATATATCTTTCACAAAGTTAAACACTTGTGCATAAGGGTTGTATGTTGTAAGCATAGTTTGCAATCTAGCAAGTAAATTATGATTACATTGTCTATTTGCTACATGATCAAATCGGTGTTGCAAAGCTGTATCGTAGTCTAATATGAATAGGCCAGCATAACTGGGTAAGGTGCCATCAGTGGGTTTTAAATTTCCTCAGATCATGTGGTAAACCTGTCCATTTAATTTAAAGCCAAAGGGCCTTCTTCCAGGAATTTGAACGACATTTACCTGAACTGATGCAAACGCAAAAGCATTGTTAAAACTGCGGATATTGTCTAAATAATTTTTGGTATCTTGGTAATTCCTCTCAATTAACTGCCTTAGCTCATCGCAAATATCAATAGGCTCCAAGCTGACCTTCCCTTTGTGACAACAAATAGAAGAAGATCTGTCACGGACTTCACCTAAATAAAGCTTAGCTGAACAAAACACACACACATTGTCCATCGCCCCAACACTAAGTATTTCAATTTGATTGTCTTCTGGAAATAACCTCGCACAACAGTAGGATCCATGTAATTTTTCTTCACGTATTCTTGCCCTAACATCATCTTTAAATCGCTGCAAGTATATAGGTGGTACAATGTCCCTCTGCTGTTCAATCAGTCTTTGTCTCTCTGCAGTTCTCTGTTCTTGCCGAAGGTTACGCATGTTTTCCCTAATCTCATCTACTCGGTTTTCTCTTTGCCTTATTCTTCTTTCTGTTGCATGGTTCAAAACTCGTCTCCGTGGCATAACGAATATTGCAATACCCTTCTACCTTCCAAAAGTTATTTCGTACCTGAAAAAACATTAAACATTAAAAAAAAAAATCATGTGAAAATTATGAAAAAAATATGATTTTTTTAACCCTACATCTGGCATTTGGATTTTCCTATACTGGCAGGCACTTTTTTACTACCTGAACACATTGTTATATAAACTAATCCATTTCAGTAAAGTATATACAATTTTGAGTTCAGAGAACATTTTCATGTAATTTCTTTTACATTTACCACAAAAGAAAAACTACGTTATAAATATAAAAAATCAACTTCAGTAAATGAAAATGTCAAAGTTGGCCCTTTGGAAAAATACCAAAAAAATTATGATAAATTCAAGCTGTAAAATATGTATAAAAAATACTTTTCTATAAGATATAATGTTTTCGAAAATACGTTTTTGGGAGAAAGAAGAGTTAATTTTCGAAATTTTGAAAAAATTACCTTTACACACCTATATTAAGAAATTTATAAAAATGTCTAAATTAAAAATAGTGATTCTAAATTATATTTTATTATAAATGATAATTTGTAGGCCTACTACAAAAATCAGTTCAAATGTAAATACATAAATTATTGTATATACATATATTTTGTATCTTTTATAAAGTCTTATTCGTTTTTCCATGAGGATAAAAGTTCATAAAAACACAAAATTTGTTTACAAAAGGCATAAATTGAAGTCTAATGTTGTCATAAATATACAAATACATAGTACACATAGCTATACTAATATTATAAAGAGGTAAAGTTTGTTTGTTTGTATGTAATCTCTGAAACTACTGAACCGATTGAAAAAATAGTTTTACTAATAAAAAGCTACACTAACCCTGAGTAACATAACTTATTTCGATAAAAACATTTTTTTATTTCAATATTTTTGTAGATTTAGTCGGAATAAATTCTTAGGTTAGGCCTAGACTGGATAAATCAACAAATGTATTAACATTTGTTACCATAGCAACCAATTGAATAAAATAACAGTTAACAGATGTATGCTTTAATATTTCCATTTTTAGCTAATTTCATACTTTGTATTTCTAGCATTTAGGTTAGATTTTTATTAAGGTGTAGACCTGAGCCTTAAGACCCCCATACACGAGACGTCCAAATGGCTTGAGTCCGTTTGGCTTGAGTCCATTTAGCTTGAGTCCATTTAGACCCCCCCATACACGATCCAGCCTAGATCCATTCAGTCCATTTGGACGTCTCGTGTATGGGGACCTTTAAATGGTTCTTTTAATCTTTATTATAACTGCTGTTATAAAATGTACGAAATAATTTGATTAGAAGATTAGGCAAGTTATTGTAGTTTACAAAAACATAAAATATATGTTTCCAAAATAGCAGAAAATTCGGCCTAATCAAAAGTAAAATATAAATACAGTAACACATTATTTTTTTGAAAAGTAGGCTATTACAGTAAAACAAACCTAAAAGTTCTTTAGTCCAACAAAATACAAAGTTAAAAAAATGTTTATAGAAGGCTACAAATAACAATAAGAAAATAAAAATAATGTATAGTATAAAAATAGCTTAGGCTAGGCCTGTACTCTTTACCTGAAAAAACCCACATATTAGGCCATGCAATTATAGTGCAATTACTTTTAATTGCCAGATATAGGGTTAAGGTAATTTTTAGATAAATAAAACTACTAATTTACAATATTTTTTATAATATGTCGATTTTATAGTCTTTACCATTAAGAGTGATTTACCTACCTCAATTATTAGGCAACAATTTATAAATTAAAGTAGTGTATTTAACAATTAATAATAATTTTCATAAGCTCTCTTCTTAACAGTTGCAGATGATCTATTTTTGCTTACAATCTGGCTTTGTTAAAAAATCAACTGAAGGTAATCAGCTGATAACAATCACAATTAAAACCGTTATAATGCAAGTTTTTCAGCACTGGACCTTTAAAAAGGCCCTCTATAAATAAACTAGCTGTTGTACCCGTGGCTTCGCACACGGTCCAAAGTTTCGCCGCATAGTAATTAATGTTTATTGTTTTAAGGGTTGTTATTACATTTTCACCCCGATCCGGCTTTGCACGGATAGACAAATCAAAGTTAAATGTATATTAGCACATCAATAAATATAATACCGGTACACTATGTGTTTCTTATGGGGATTTTTAGTAACTTTGACGCTCCAAACCACCCTAAAATTTAGAATTTATTGGAAACCTTTCTAAGGGAGCACCTAGGGCTCTAGAGGAAGCTACATACCAAATTTCATTCCAATCCGTGTGGTGTTTTTTTTCTAGTAACTTTGACCTCCCAAAACCCCCCTAAAATTTCCAATTTTTGGAAAACCTTTCTTAGCGAACCTTTCTTAGCTAGGGCCCTAGAGGAAGCTACATACCAAATTTTATTGCAACCCGTTCTGTAGTTTTTGAGAAATCGTGATGAGTGAGTCAGTCAGTCAGTGAGTGGTATTTGGTTTTATATAGCCTATATATAGATTTGAACTGGTTAAGAATGCCTGTAAATACTTGTGCATTTAAAATACATACCGGTATCTCAGGTGAAGGAGGATGTTCAATATGTTAGTGGATGTTTACATTATCCTTAACACATTCATTGCTAAGCAAGTTTCGTATTTCCTATGCTATGAGCTAACCTTTTATTTTTTATTTTTGAACCTTTCTACGTAATAATCACTAATATTTTAAAGCGGACGTACATGTTCGTCCATGGACGTCTAGGCTTAAATTTGCTAGAAAACTATATAAGACGGAAATAGTTTCATGCGACAGTTATGAGTGATGGATTTTAAGGTTATCCATGACTAAACCATATTCTATGTTAAAACCTATATTATTAAAAACTTTACATTATAATATTTTAGGATTGCCCATGGATAAATCATACTCTATGATAAAACCTTTATTATTCAATTTTTACATTGAAATATTATAAATACAATTGACTGTTTAACATACAACAAAATTACACGTGTGACTGTTAAAGTGACGGCTTGCGTGTCGATTTATGTAGGATTACCCATGTATAAATCGTAATCTATGATAAAACCTTTATTATTAATTACTTTTACATTTTAATAGTTTACAACATAACCTAGAAATACTGAAATCGGCCTAGGCCAATGTAAAACGATTGTTGTTGAAGACAAAACATGCATTTATTTGTCAGAAATTAATAATTTAAAAATACTATTTAAAAAGTAATAACTTTATGTAGGCATACATTACTATGTCGAGGAGATTTTTAACTTGGTAAATGTGTAAAATTATAAAGATTATTTAGATATGATTTTATATAACTGTAGGCATATTTGTGATATTTTTGTTATTTATATATTATATTTTTCATCAAAATACCAAACTCTATCAAATTATAGGCATATTATAGCTGTTGTACTCGTTCTTTGCACGGGAATAATTCATGGTGTAAGCATAAAAGTATAATACAATCAGTCTGATGGTAAATGTTGACAAATTGTAACAAATGGAGGTAAAAATTTATATATTTACGTGTCACTTGAGGAGTGGTCGAGAATTGTCTGACGGAATAACGTGTTTTTTCATTAAAAAACATGTTTTGACTCGTCAATCACTTATTTTACCAAATTTGTAGAAGTCAAAATTCGACTTGGGGGGGAGAGCCCCCGGGGGCATATACACTTTACCGTTGTATAACCCATATCTGGCAAAGATGGTATTAACTACAGAGGGGTCAAGAATCGTCAAAAATGCTCTAGAACACACTGTTTTCGAGATATTGACGATTTTTGTAAAAAAACAATATGCTTATGAATTTATCGTTGCATCTGTTTGGTTGGTCACAGTTAATCCGGGGACTATGATCAGTGCTCACTTACAACACCCAACAAAATTATGAGCCCTCGAAGTTTCTGCATATCGTCGTGAATCACTCTGTATATAATATTTTTAATAACTGCCGTAAACGTTTTTAGGGGACCATTATCAGTGCTCACTTACTACACCCAATACAATTAATATCGCATTGTCATCGGTCTTTGATAAGTGTGCAAAGTTTCAAATCAATCTGATATTTTGAATTGAGTGAAAACCACGTCATGTTCTGGGGACCATGATCAGTGCTCACTTACTACACCCAACAAAATTAATATTGCATTGCCATAGGTCCTTGATAAGTGTGCAAAGTTTCAAATCAATCAGACGTTTTAAAAAGGGTGAAAATCACGTCGTGTTCTGGGGACCCTGATCAGTGCTCACTTACTACACCCAACCAAATTAATATTGCATTGCCATAGGTCCTTGATAAGTGTACAAAGTTTCAAATCAATCAGAAGTTTTGAAAAGGGTGAAAATCACGTCGTGTTCTGGGGACCATGAACAGTGCTCACTTACTACACCCAACGAAATTAATATTACATTGCCATAGGTCCTTGGTAAGTGTGCAAAGTTTCAAATCAATCAGACGTTTTGAAAAGGCTGAAAATCACGTCGTGTTCTCGTACCATGATCAGTGCTCACTTACTACACCCAACAAAATTGATATTGCATTGCCATAGGTCCTTGATAAGTGTGCAAAGTTTCACATCAATCAGATGTTTTGAAAAGGGTGAAAATCACGTCGTGTTCTGGGGACCGTGATCAGTGCTCACTTAATACACCCAACAAAATTAATATTGCATTGCCATAGGTTCTTGATAAGTGAGCAAAATTTCAAATCGATCAGACTTTTTAAAAAGGGTGAAAATCACGTCGTGTTCTGGGGACCATGATCAGTGCTCACTTACTACACACAACAAAATTAATATTACATTGCCAGAGGTCCTTGGTAAGTGTGCAAAACTTCAAATCAATCAGACGTTTTGAAAATTGTGAAAATCACGTCGTGTTCTCGAGACTATGATCAGTGCTCACTTATCACACCCAACCAAATTAACATTGCATTGCCATAGGTCCTTGATAAAAGGCTAGAGGGACGCAGCCCTAAACGAAATGACCTTTTAATTACCATTCGCAGGTGCGCTAGATCTTAAGCTTTAAAATGACACCACAATCGTAAAAATCGGTTAAGTTGGACGGACGAAAAAGGGGTGTAACAGAAAAAAACCTTATTGTATTAAGTATATGATTGTAAAGTGTCTTATGTACCATGCCGTTTTCAACTGAGCAAAAAGTGAAATGTTGTTCCTGGGCTATTGCCTTTGAAAATGATTATGAAGCAATAAGGT
>JAGFPH010022247.1:0-12738 GCA_018207615.1 Philaenus spumarius | reverse complement strand
GACGAAGAAATATTGCATTTAAAAAAGACGAGGCTATTCACTCGAATGCAAACAAAAATAGTACGGAATACAAATGAGTACTGTATCTGTAATCATTCTTTTGAAAATAAAGTTCTTCTTCAAGCAATCTTTCTATAAAGCAATTATACTTAATCAAATGGGTGAATCAATTAAACATAAACTGGGGATGTCTTCTTTATCGGAAGAGATGTCGTCAAACTAGGTTGTAAGCGCACTGCACACATTTTAGGATGTTCATAAACAAAATTTTAATAAAACAAATTTCAGTTATGCTCAGCCAAGACCAATTTTCACCAAGACCAATAGCCCAGTCGGTATAGGTTAAAACTACCAGTAATTTGCAATACGGCTGATTTTTTTTATAAGTTCCTTAAAGTATGTAGATTAACATAAAAAAAGTTTACCAGTCTATCGATTCCCCAAAGTCGAAAAAAAATCGATTATCATTTTTTTTCAGATTGTCCTTAATATTTCGAGCTGGGATGAAGATAGAGAAAAATAAAAATACCACCGAGTAGGGGAGGTATTTTGCAATAAAAAAGATCAAATGTATTTATTTCCTCCGAGCAATGGTTTGTCTGGAAAAAATTCGATAACGCAGGTATGTATTTTGCAGCAGGGGAAATCACTTGTGCTTTTAAAAGTAAATAATAAAAAATGTTTATACTCATTGATCTTGTTTGAATCTATATGTTCAACGTTTAAAACAAATTTTATGTTGATATTCCAAAAATTGACGAAACTGGAGCCGATTGAAATTAGTTCGTGGGTCCGGTACTCCTAAAATCGAGAAACCAATTGATAAGTAAAGTGGCTCTAGATCGGGTCATTTTCAAGATAACAAGCTGAGACTCAGCATAAATGTTTAAAATACATATTTTAACACCTTTGTCAAGTTTTAATTCGAGATATTAAAATTCAGCCAATTTAGAATGACCCAACGCTTCATATATGAATGAGATTTCAACTTTTAGTGATTTCCCCTGCTGCAAAATACATACCTTTTCAAGACAAACCATTGCTCGGAGGAAATAAATACATAAGTCCTTTTTTATTGCAAAATACCTCCCCTACACGGTGGTATTTTTTATTTTTCTCTATCTTCATCCCAGCTCGAAATATTAAGGATAATCGGAAAAAAATTATAATCGATTTTTTTTCGACTTTGGGAAATCGATAGACTGGTAAACTTTTTTTTATGTTAATCTACATACTTTAATGTACTTATAAAAAAAATCAACCGTATTGTAAATTACTGGAACTTTTGGTCTAAAATTACCCCTACCGACTGGCCTACAATGGTTTTACCTCGAAGTTTAACAAGGAAAACTAAATAATTGATTTAACTATTTGATACTAATGTAACCTTTATAAAAAATAACGTGTGTTAGATTCATCCAAACAAGCATTAATGTCAAATTAATTAATTAGAAATAATGTAGATCCAAAATTTTAAAAAAAAATATAGTTTCATTGCTAATTATTAGTCTTATAAATACTGAAGCTTTATATACACGTAAGGCAATGCAAAATTATAAATGTTTGAAATAGCCCTATACAAGTGTTTTGCAATTTTAAATAATATAGGAACACACCAAAAAAGACCTGATCAGTACACGAAGAATAATTGCTCTCGTATTCTGTATCTATATGTGTGACAATACACGACTATATAGGTTAGAAGTGTTCTTATTTGGTGTGGGCCAACATTATTTCAAATCGTTAAATACTCCATAAAATGCCAGGAGTATTATTATAATTTATTGTAATTTTATTTTATTTCAATATATTTTGCTCTTGGTTTTATATTGGAAAGAAATACTATAATAACCTATTTTTATACTTACTAGGGGAGACCCCTGCGTGCTCCGCACGCCAACCCCCCACCCCCCAACTCCCTGTTGAAACTCGTTGTGTGGTTGTGTGCCGTTGGAACCCGTTGTATAGTCAGCAAGGCTCAGGTCTACACTTTAATAAAAACCTAACCTAAAAATTGATTTAAAATTTGAAATAAACTGTCAATGAAAATATTAGAGACTTCAGCTGATTATTGAATCAACAATAAACATTAATTTGAAACTCAATTAGTTTATCAGCTGTTTAAAATCTAATTACAGTATTTCATATTTAGCCTAGTTGTAGCATAGGCTACTGATGCATTTTTAAAACTCGGAATAAAACTAAAATAAAAGTGTAAATAAAATATTTAGCTTCACAGTGACTTAGAACTAGAAATTATCTTTTAAATAAAGAAGAATCATCAAAATCGGTTAAGTATTAACTTCAGGAAGTGAGTGAACTAAAATCAGGAATTTTTTTAAATATATAGATTTTAAATGCATATAAAGAACGCCAGATGTGATTAAGACAAAAAGATTGTACTGGAGTTTAATGATCATATTTTATAAACTAGATCCAGACTTTGTTATTAGATCTGACACATGTATTGTCAGCCATGATTAATGAACTCGACTCTGTAGAACAAGTCGGGGTGAAACAACTGATCTCCAAAATATGATAAATACTCAGCTTTGTTTAGTCCGTGACTTCGCTCCATTCGTTACGTACAAAGATAAAACAATGATAAAGTGTATAACAATGCTTGCTTCGTATTGCTGAACATACAATGTCACGCTTTTATCAGTATTCAGGTTTTGAAGACATATGCATTTTATTGTAACAGTTTTTAAACACGGAACGAAATAGCCAGTGTGTTAACTTATAAGATGATAATTATTGATTTGAATTTTGATACTTCTAAATTAGCGTGTAACGAATTAGTTTGTACGCCAAATCTAAGGGTTAAACCTTCTCGTGTAAAAGTTAGTTTTATAAAAAATAAAAATAGCGTAAGCAGCAATGCCGCATTACTATAGCCGAATTTTTACCACGGAATAACTAAGTTTAAAACAAGATTTAATAGTTATTAGCGAATTTCCATAGGAAAAATGAGCTATTGCAGTGGCCCTTATGGTGAGACCCAAGGTCGGGAGTAGCAAATGAGCACCGATCATGGTCCCCAGAACACGTTTTGGGGTGTCAAAAAAATTCATATATATATATATATATATATATATATTTACACTTTTTTATCATTATTGCGTCTATACAAAAAACAGTCGTGTTGCGTCCACAAGTAATAGTGCAGTAAATGATATTATTATTTTAGTATATATGGGTTATTATAAGTGAAAATCATGGTTCTTACTTTAGTTTTTTATATATACGTCACAATAAAAAGTGAATGTAAAAGTTTAAATCTCTATCATTGTTGAATCCGTTCAAAACCCCATCATTATTGCGTCTACTGTATATAATTAACCAAACTCATGTACTATTGCTTCTATGCAGGTATATCACTAACCAAAACCAGGTACAGTTGCGTCCTGCGACGTTGCCGTTTATTTATACCTGATTCTACCCTAACCATATCCTTTCGGCAGTCTTTGGTAACCAATTTCCTTTATGATGTACAGAAGTAAACTTCGTAGTTTGGGTCTATTTCGAGAATGAGTTACGCCCCAATCATACATATTTTTCAACAGTAAACCGTAGCTCTTTATTCACGTTTGATGAAGCCTGCTTATAGCGACAAACTTCGTGGTGTGGTTCGATTTTATTTAGCAAAGGAGCTATAGAAGTACATAAATTGTTATTTAGTGTTTTAATCAGTAATCCTTAAATAGCACGCAATTCATGTTTAACGAAGTTTGCGTACAGGTTGCGCGGCAGAATGGTAGCCTATAGTTAGGATTTATTTTGAAAATAGGCTAGGCCGTAAATACACGATTTGTTATTTAATGTTTATAAATTTAATCATAGCATTATTTTATATTTTTATTTTTTATTTTAAAGTTCTTGCTTACAGCGGCATATTCCGATGTATGGATCGTACTTAATTTACAAAGCGGATTCGCCTTATGTAAAAAGCTTTTTATGTACCGTTTCATTGATATAATATGTAACCCCTTTATAATGTCATCCAGAATGTTATGTTAAAGGCATCCAATTAAAACTATTTAATGGAATATAAATAAATATTGTATACTTTTCTGTCTTTATATGTTATTTTTGAAGTTTGAACTTCTTTAGGCGCGTTGGGCACTTTTTGCATGGAAAAGAATGATTGAACTCACGTTGCCGTCGTCGTCACCGTCAACGCACGGACGCACTTTGTTTGAGGCTCCATCGCATCTCTGAAATTATTTAAAGCTGTGATATGTTTGTGTTTGCCTAACTGCACTGGAAATGATATTTATAAATACCTTAGTTTTGCGTTTACTGCTCTCAGTCCTTTCTTTGGTCACCGTTTAAGTGATGACCGTTGGCATTGTTGAATCACAATTCTTTAAGAAAAATGGCATTTATACAATGCTCGTCAATTACTACAAACAATTAACACATTTTTCGTAAAGAATTTTAATTCGACAATGCCTGAACAATAGGCGAATCGCGCGTCATCACTTAACGGTGTCCAAAGAAAGGACTGCGAACAGTAAACGCAAAACTAAGGTTCAGTATTTATAAATATGTAAAGCTCTATCTATCGGATCTCCACAATTATTTAAAGCTCCGTCGTATATCCACAATTATTTAAGACTCGATCGAATCTACGCAAATATTGAGGGGTACGTCGCATCTCCGCAATTATTTAAGACACAGTCGCATATCCGCAATTATTTAAGTTTCCGTCGATCCTCCGCAATTGTTTAATTCTCCATCGCATCTCCGCAATTAGTTAATGCTCCGTCGCATCTCCGCAAATATTTAAGGCTATATTACATCATTAATACATAGATTTAAAAAAAAATTCTTCATAACCTGAAAATAAAGTTAACTATATGAAGCTAAAATGTTTTCACTTCTGACGGCAGTCCCACGTCTGTCTGTTATTTTTTATTGGCAGTATTTTGTTGACAAAATTTACTTATGTAGAATTTGTTGTCAAAGAAATGTTAGACATTAACTTTAGGTAGATATGCACGGCAATACATGAACCTGAATTATTAATTTACTAGATAACACAGAATTTGTTCTTATAATATAGTGTTAACAATTTACAAATATACGCGTTAAATGAAAAAGTTGACTTCTGTGGACTACAGAATAACAGGTAAGCAAGACTTCTTAGAACCCTTGACAGCAGACCGTCATAAATCTTCAAAGGCAAACAATTCTTTCCAAATATACCCTCCACTTTAGTTTAACAACACCCTCTACCACATTCACTAAACAATTAACAATAAAAAAAGATAAGTTGTAATAATGAATGAATTATAAATTCATTTGGCGCATTAGGCTTAAATTTCACAACCGAGTTTTTCCGTATATTATATCCAGTAACACAGCGTAATTTGCATATACTTACGGGTTTGATATTTATCTATAGAATATAATACATAGTCAATTTATTTTCAAACAGTTCAAGTTTGCCAAACGATGCGCCAAGTAAAAGTAGATGAATTACAATAGTTGACAATATCGACCACAATATCAGTTCAGTGTATTTCATCAAAAGAAAAAACAATATCTTCATTACTGTGCAAACGTAACCCTTATAAAGTCACGGCATTACTATCGATGACGCGGTAAGTCAAGTTTTGCAAGTACTGTATCTCAAATTATATTACAACCTAAGATACCGTTTATTTTTGCTTAAATTTCAGGGCGAAAGTTTACATTAGAACACCTAGCCATATTGCGGCAGAAGTAGTGACGTATTCGCAAGAAAATGCCTACGTAATTGTAATGTTCAATTCTATTTCTAATGGTCAAAAAATGTAATTTACTGAATTAAATGTAATTAATTATGAATAGAAAATAAAACACTTTAAACTTAAACTCAATTCACATCTTGTAAAACTCAGACAAATATTTTCAATTACATCGGACTGCGCATGCGAACGTTAATAAACACGATTACCGGACTCTCCTATTTCTACAACTTAGCATTACGTACATGAATAACATAAAGGTGCTTACAAAATTGCACGCTGCGCTGCACGCGCGCCACTCTTGTGCATTGAATTTGTCATATTTGTACGAGGCGCGAGGTACACTCGCAGTGAACCATCTGCTGACGGGTTTATCAACGAACACTTTGAATATTCGCCGTTCATATTTGAACGGTAGAGTGAAATCTTGGTTGTTTTTAGCGCGCATGAGATTATTGTTTTTCAAGATATTAATTTTCCAGTGATTAAATATAGATTTTTCTGAAACGAATTTAATAAAATAAATAGATTCCAACAACAACCAAATCATTCTTTTGGATCCTCTGCATAAGAATTATTTAAAAAAATATATGAAAGCAGATGCTTTTCGAGAAATATCCGCGGAGATGGATATATCTGCGGACCAGTGTAAAAATAAAATAATATCTTTGCTGCCTTACCAACGGGAGAAGAGCAAGTTGAAAAAGCAGCCTTCAACAACAGGAAAACGAAAGTTATGAATCAAATAAGATAATATGTAAATCTCTTTTAATTGTAATTATTAAATTAGTTAACCCTGGTAGTGGCAAAACTGGCCTTGTCAATTCACGCGGATTTATTTTGCATTTTGCAAGCATTTTTTAAAAAAAATTCACCAAATGTATTAATTAGTAAATTTATCCCAATCCAAAAAAAGTGTTTAGTAGCTTTTTTATAGAAAAAGGTAAAGAGAGTTCATATATGCAACTAGTAAATTTATTGATGTACAATTTTAAAAGTTATTAGCAGCTCAGGAAGCAAAACATTTCTAGTATTGGAACAAAATCCCACTTTAAGCCTACATAAAATGAAGTAATTTTTGTTTGTTTTAAATATTCAAAAGTTTTGATAATTTATTTTTAAACAGTGTGTATACAAATATATGCCAATTTTTAAAATAATCTGAAAACACCAGTTTATAATAATGTCCCTAATACAAGACAGCTAAACAATTTGTCTATTTTGAAATATTATTCACAAATTAATGTTTACAACTTCACTGCAAAATGTATACTGAATGTTCGTGGGCTATCTATGGTTCGCCGGAGGTTTGTTGAAATCAACAATTCCAACGAAACAATGAAGAGCAGTTTAACTTACGCACCTTAACAGGAACACACAATTTTCACTTTATAAAATTATATAATACATAAATAATTAATGTTTACCGTACTTGACATCAAACTACAAACTACAAAAATTCGATATACATCAATGTTCACGATTCGATACATTGAATCAATCAGAATCGTATAATAATGCTCCAAATGTATTCGTTGTATGGATGTATTTTAAATAGATGAAAATTTAAAAAGCCTGAAGTTCTAACTTACAGTAGGCCTATCTAGTCTCAGTATGTTTCCACTTTGTATAAGTTGGTAACATCAATTAAGGCTCGGCTCTCCACATTCAAAACTACGATATTGGGTACCAATTTCAATGTTAAATAACCAAAACATCCTTCACTATTAAGCATATTTTTGTGCTGTTTTTGTTAAAAAACGAAAGCTGTATTTTTTTTCTTAAAGTAAAATAGATTGTGGGTGTTGATTGCTAAGGATTTTTGCAATATCTCTTTTTGCAACTGAGTAAAGAATTTATAAAGTTTACTATTTTTTACTATTTATATCATACGTTTATGAAAACAATAAAACGGTTTCTGAAAATGTATTCGGCAATCAACATCCGCATATGACAGTACTTCAAAATGAAACCAATTTTTTTAATTTATTCCACGAATTAACGGAAAAAAATGACTTATTCTGTAGCATTGCTCTTATGGGAATAAGATTCAATATGGCAGGCAGGCAAGCGCCCCCTTAAGTTGGTTTGTATAACAGAAATTCAAGCATACAAAATTAGCCTGAAGATTAAACATGCAGTCTTTAGTCACAGTATGTTTAACAGCACTCAATAGTACAAAATATTGTCGTTTGCAAACATATCAGGTGGGTAAACAGTAAGTAAATTTACGCAAACTCAGCACAAGAAAACATTAATTGATATAGTAAAAAACAACGTAATCTTAACCGGAGTGATACCATTTCTTCATGATGGCTAAAATGGAACCAAATCTGAGAAAATGCACTGATATTTATATTTTTAGGCCTATCTGTATTTTTTTAGGAGTGTTTTGATGAAATAGTTCCAGTTTAAGTAAATGCATCCCTCTTCTAAAAGTCGCTTAATTGAATTACTATTAGGCCTACTTATTTCTTAATGAAATAGAATGTAAAATATCTGACAGTAAGAATTTTCTGAAATCTTAGTAAGGAATTTTTTGAAAATGTATAAATAAATATTTGTTCGGCATACAATATAATGTTTGTGCCAAAAAAGTTAATGATTGAAATTAAATTCTAACCAACAAAATATTGTTAATAATATACGAAATACTAAACAAATATATTTTCTTGTATTAAAGACGGAACACATTTTCAAAAATTCGTTGGTACCAATTTAGTTCATTTCTAGTATTTTCTATGCCTGCATGTATGCGTGGTAAGTGGGAAGTAAGTTTAATCTACTGTATTTTATAGTGTCGTTTCTCTAATATTTGCATTATTAACTTGCGTTGGGAATATAGATAAATTTTACGTAAAACTATGGTTGGCCTAAAGCCTTTTCTTTCTTTGTTTTTAGCTTGCCTAATTCAGTTAAGCTATAGGAAGTATTTTAATTTACGTAAATCTTTTTTGTTGTTATCAGTTAGTCTTATTCTGCTTGGAGTTGTTGGATAGGGACTTATACTATATGCAATAAAAAATCATATAACTTAATAATGTCCTTTTTTAATTAATACTATGCTAAATGTAAATTAATCTGATATAACTTCATAATAATAAAAGCACATTTAAAAACAGCTTGTAGAAGTTTTACCATTTTTACAACAATTATTATTCGTCTCAATAATAATTAAAATAATCTTTATTTGTTTATACTGAAATGGTCTCTACATTATCCCATCCCTACATGAATATTGGTATTTCGTCAGTATTTGAAGGGAAATCGATCTGTATACCATAGAAGGCCTTTTCAGAAAGAAAACAATTTTGCATTGTTGCAGATTGCAATGCATGGTAATACAAATACCCAAGGGTAAGTTATTTAGGATTAAATAAGCCTTTATAAACAGAGCACTGACCTATATTATTTACAATTTTTATTTCAACCTTTTATAAAATTGTTTTTGTTACAGTAAATTTCTATTAATAATCATTTGTTGCTACTAATAAGTTTTCTCAATTAGATGTTAACAAAAAGTTAATCTGATACATATTACAATTATATTGTTCATACTATCATAAGACAATGCAAAAATACCATATGAAGACCCTACAGCAGAGATGTCAACTTTTCTACTTTCCCTTAAACCTTTTGTTCAAGCAGTGATGTTAGAACGCCCGACTAAGTCAACTATACGAATTATATATGAATTAATATAATGTTACTTTTTTAAATATTAATATTGTAACCAATAAACATTTTTTTAAACCAATCGGTCGAGTTGAACAACATTAGTTGAGTTAGCGCAATCGTAAAGACACTTCACTCAATAAATATGCGTAATTCTTCTAGTATTTTCCATTAGTGGAGTGAACCTTGCTTAATAAACACATGTTATTAAGTAGAAGTTCAATCATAATAAAAATATATTATTAAGTAACGAAAATGTCAAGAAGATAAATTAAAATTGTGAACGAAAATATTGTTTAAGTGTTTTGTGTTAACCAAGGAAAACACTTTTACCTAGATATCTGGACAAAAAAGATTGCTATACATTAAATCTTGAAATGTCATAATTAAAGCAAGAAGTTGATGAAACACCTTTTAAATTGTATGAAAAAATCACCAAATTATTAAATTTACAGAGTGCATATTTTTTTTAACAAGAACAAAAGTGGCGTATATGTGACTATAGGTGTACACATTTACTTTTTGAGTTTTATTAAGAGAACTTGAGGAAACATTTGCTTGGAAACATTGGGGAGATCCCGCAACGTTTGGGGAAACTCTTGGTATGCCAACAAATTATTTTCCAGATAAAAATAAAATCTATACACAACCTATCAAACATTACGATTTTCCTAAAAGTCAAAATAATTTTAACAGAAAACCGTTAAATGCAACATTTTACCAACTAATGTACCAACAGCCAAATCCTTTTTATAAACCTCTATTCGCTAGCATAGGTCAGTCACAACAAAGGCAGTTCAATAACAATGACAATCCGAGACCTAAATTACCCCAAAAGAAACGATATCAGTCAACTCCTTTTAGGATATCATTAACACACTAAGGCGGGTCATCTAAACTAATCCCTAACTGTACCAAATATCAAAGTGAAGCATGGAAAATGAAGAGACAAATTACTGATACACTTTGAATTAATGTGACCAATACATGATGTTATTGACGAATTGTTAGGTAATAACAAATATTTTCAAGACTGCAGCAACCTGTGGGATAGCGGTGCAGATAATTACGCAAAATTTCAAACTAAAGAGAATAATATTTAGGGTAAACAAACTTAAGCACGAATTTTTTACTGATCGAAAATAACCTTATATTATATAGAGTGTTCAGAAAGTCCTTTTAACCTTCTTAATTATTGTTGTTATTACAAATAAATTAACACAACTTTGTATATATATTGTGTTGCATTACATATCCAAACCTTTATGGTTTTGGGTGCTTGAGGGGGGTTAAAAATTTCAAATATAAAGGTAGATAATGTAATACACCATCGAAAAGCTTATTAAAAGAGAAACATAATTGCGCAAACTAGAGCTTAGTATCTTGCTTTGTTACAAAGTAATTGAAAATCAAAGTTCGGGAAAATGATATTGTTATCATAGCATCAAAGCAGGCTATTAATTTGTTAACATTAGAAATAAGTAGATTGTATATTATTTTCCAGAACTACATTATTGTATTAGTTCATTTTAACTACAGTAAATTTGAGCTAGTTTTTATCTGTTTAGTCCTGCATTTGAACTTATATTTTAAAGAATTTGCAGAATTGAAAAAATATTTGGTGCAACATTGGATAGTACTAAAATCGTCAAAGAATAGGCACAATATGTTTTTGATAAGAATACCTTCACTCTATCGGCATACTTCGGCAGTGTAATAAATAATTCAAGAGTAGGGTATAAAAATAAATTTTTCTGGTCTTGTTTTTGAAACTAAGGCTAACTATGATTTTGTTAACAATACCATTCAACCCCTTTTACCTACTTTAAGTGCTTTTCACCTTATAAAAGAGATAGGCTATCATACATGTAGGATAGGTTTCCTGGAATTCCAAAAAGTTATTTTTGGTGAACATAATAATTTTCTTGACGAAAATACTTTACATTTTGGCAATGCAATATAAATATTTCAAGTTGAATAAATTGTCAGTCAAAATGGACCTTCTTTTGAAACTAAAGTCATAACAACGATTAGGTTAAGAATATCATAACAATCCTTTTTACCTGCGGTTTTTAAGGGTTTTCTACCTGCTATCACACTTTTAATATTGGTTAGGTTTAAAGTTAGAACGTATGTAACATCTTTACTAGTGGGAATAATTTAAGGTTGAAAAATGGTGGCAGCAAATGATTTAACTATATGTGGATTATGAATTATTCGTTTTAAAATGTATGGTTACAATTGTAGGTCTATAACATTATATTCTATTAAATTTGTCATAACTCCCTTTGACTTTGCGTAACTGCCGAGTGCCTCTTAATAATAAAATAGTATTATTTGAACGTAATCTGGTATAATGTAGTTAGTAAATTTATTGCACTGTTCCTCATTATTTTAAATTGTAATTCATAATTTCACCATTTCTTTGATCGATATCATGGTTTATTATTCATATTTGGTCATTTATATTTAGGGACAGTTAAATCTGTTGCATTTAATATAATGTCTAATATTGTTTAATTTTTTAAAATTTTGAACATTTTTGTTTAAAGTGACATTGTTTGAAATGGTATATCATTAGGCCTACCAATGTAAACAATTGCGTTTTCTGAAAATAAATCCATTCATCGAGGGTGAATAAAAATACAAAAACCAAAATCGTATAACTTTAGAGCCACTATCTTGAAACGGAACCAAGTAAGGCACATTTATTTCAAATTTTTAATTTTAAAACACTAAAAATTATGCAACGCTTGATACAAAGTGAGGTAATTCATCAGTAACAAATAAGGTATAGTTATTCAACAATAAATCAAATTATTATTATCTTTGATTCATAACTAATTACGTTATTTATACTTTGATTCATTAAGATATTTTGAATACATACTAAATGATTGAATTTGAAAACAAATACTGTACTTAATTCATTTTTATGTCTCCAGTTGCAATAGTTTAACAACTAAGTAATGTATATGTATAATATTAATATATATACCTTTTTTCCGTCTTGCAACTTATTTTCTGTAGTGTAAAACTACGCGCGTTTCAGGAACACGTTCCCATCTTCAGGTTTTATAAATTAAATAAAATTTTACTCACATGTGAGCACGTCATAATTTAGCAAACACACACATACACACATATCAAACACGAATTATTGCACATATAAAATTAAAAACACAAAAACAAAAAACACAGTTTAAACATTTTTAAAACAGTTTTCTTTAGGTCATGCTACCGTTGCACCGGTCACTGTGACCAGAGTCGAGCGCGACTGTAAAGCACTCGAGCGCGACTAATTCCAGTCTTATTTTTGATTTTCGCC
>JAGFPH010022246.1:0-12738 GCA_018207615.1 Philaenus spumarius | reverse complement strand
AATTTAGTTATTAAAAAAGCACAAAAGGATTGGTTAAAAATGGAAATTAAGACTCTATACATCAAAAAGGATATATTAAATAAGAAGATACTAAATCTGCACTTAAAACTGGGTCAATACTGCTTAACTGAAACAATAAACAAAATTTTACAAGAAATTAAATACAAAGTAATTAAAGAAAACAGGACCAAATATGAAAAATTAAAGAAGAAATTAATTAATCTCAACAATGGATATAATAAATCTAACCAAATAAAATGTTTTCACGAAAGAATAGTTAATCTTGCAGAAATTGATATCAACGATCAAGAATATGAACTACTAAGTAAAGGATTAAAACATAACATTCAAAATACCAACATCAAAAAAGACATAGAACAGAATATAATAGATGTAGAAAATGCAATTTTATTGGTTCGTAAGGAAGATCAAATTCACGCAAGACACCTAGCGGCAGAAATTATAAAAGAAACTATAAAACAAAGAATGAGTAATAAAGCAAAAAATAACAAAGAAGAAACTATTATTAAACAATTAAATAAGAAAATAAAAAATAGCAACACTTTAGTTACAAAAGCAGATAAAGGAAACGCAATAGTGTTAATAAAAATAGAAGATTACATCAAGAAAACGGAAGAATTTATAAACAAGACAGATTGCAAAAAAGAGAAGAAAGATAGAACTGAAACATACCAAAAAGAAATTAAAAATATTATTAAAAAATCACATAACCTATTGGACGAGAATGAATACAAATACATTAATATGAACCCCAGCCTACCAATAATGAGATCTCAAGTAAAAATCCATAAGAATAACTACCCAATTAGGCCTATAGTAAATTATACAACCGCACCAGCATACAAATTGGCAAAACATATAGCAAACGTCATTGGAAATATGGGATTGTTAAAAAACAAATTTATAGTAAAAAACTCACTAGAAGTGGCAGAAAAATTAAAAGTACTTGAAGTTTCAGAAGAACATAAACTAATTTCATTTGACATAGAGAACTTATATCCATCGATACCCATTAACGAAACACTGAACATTTTAGAGAGTTTGTTAAAAGAAAATGGAAGTAATATAGAACTAAATAAAGAAATTATGCAGGCTTTAACAATAATACTACAACAGAACCAATTTAAATTTAACAACACTGTGTACAAGCCGAAAGATGGATTGGGTATGGGAAATCCATTATCTGCTATACTAAGTGAAATTTTTATTCAACATTTAGAAGAAAAATATATAGAAAACATTTTGCAGAAACATGAATGCTTAGAATACATCCGATATGTAGATGACTCACTATTAATAATAAAAGACAGTCAAAATAATAAAGGAGAACAAATTTTAGAAAAAATAAATCAAATCCACGAAAATATTAAATTTACAATGGAAAAAGAAGAAAACAGAACGATTAATTTCTTGGACTTAAAAATAACCAGAAATAATAAACAACTAGAATTTGGAGTTTTTAGAAAGGACACATACACCGATAATATAATTAATGCACATTCAAACCACCCAATGGAACACAAAATGGCAGCTTTTCGATACATGATTAATAGATTATATAGTTTACCGTTAAAAAGGAAAGCACACAAAGAAGAACTAAACACAATATTTAAGATAGCTGAAAATAATGGATACAAAAAGAGAACAATAAGAAAATTAATTCGTAAAATAAAACAAAATTTAAATAATAAGACCAAAGTCACAAAGAAACAAGAAAATATCTGGGCGGGATTTACCTTCACTGGAAAAGAAACATATAAAATGAAACAATTTTTTGGGAAATTCAATGTTAAAACTGCTTTTAATACGAACAACACCATAAAGAAAAGATTAAGCAAGTCTATAGAAGAAAGGGAAGCATACGACAAAAATGGAGTATATAAAATAAAGTGTAAATGTAACGCAACATATGTAGGCCAAACAGGACGAAAACTAAAAACAAGATTTAAGGAACATATTAGATCTTATAAATATGAAAAAAGAGATTCAAATTACGCAACACACTTATTAAATGAGGGTCATATGCCATATGAAATGAAAGAATCAATGAAGCTCTTACACCAAAGTAACAAAGGAAGACGGTTAAATATAATGGAAAACATGGAAATTTTCAA
Organism: Philaenus spumarius; assembly: GCA_018207615.1. NCBI lineage: Eukaryota > Metazoa > Arthropoda > Insecta > Hemiptera > Aphrophoridae > Philaenus > Philaenus spumarius. The sequence continues at coordinate 10,603 of JAGFPH010022246.1, read as the reverse complement.
ATTAAAAATGAACGGAGAAAATATTATAAATGAACAAATTAACAGTCAATCAGAAATAACTTTCCAAACTCTAAAATTGTTGAAAATATAAAAAAAAAATTAAAATTAATTATAAGATTTATTACATAACATATTACATAACGTATTGCATAACAGATTACATAACAGATTACATAACATATTGCATAACAGATTACATAACAGATTACATAACAGATTACATAACAGATTACATAATAGATTACATAAGAAGCAGCACCAGTAGTAGGAAGAGAGGGGTGGATAACTATATCTAGACGATTCCATAACGGATGAATCCAGTACTGAAATAGGTCTCGATAATGGAGGAACTCCGAAACGCGTCGACAAACTTTAGTGAAAGTGTTACGTTAGGATTGGCAGAAAATTGTACTAAAACTTATTATTAGGGATACAGTTTTTAGAAAATCAAAACTGAAAAAATGAAATAATAATGTTTGCATTATAATATAAAAGAAAACGAACACCACAATATGTAAATAGACTTATATTTTAAGGTTAGGAGGTTACCTAAACAATTAGTACTTTTTTTAAAAAGTTTACATTTCAAACTGTGATCAAAGAATCGTCAAATTATATTTCCCCGAATAATTCAAATTAAATTATTTTCTGTATAATTTACAATATTTTCTAAAGTTGTAACGTTTAGTGAGGAATTAAACATAATTTTTACTGACTCTACAGAAAAATTAAATATTTTACAGATTAAAAACTATTAAATTACAAAAATATTTCTGTTCCAGCGTAATTTGAATATGTGTTAATCTTTATATTGTTTTACATCTTAAAACATCAATATTTCTACTATCATATTCAAACTTTTATTCTTTCTTGTGCGAAATGTCTTCAATTTCCTATTGCAGTACCAATGACTTGCGTCATGTGTGACTTACATAGTTATATTGTTTATCAAGGTTTAATTTGTTAACATTAATACCAAATAGAAGTTCATGTTTAACATTTTTGTTAAAATCTATTTATTATTATATTTTTAAATGTATTGTATGCCATACAGACACGGGCTTATTGTAAAAATTTCAAAAAGTAAAGATGATACACTTCCACTGTAGTTTCATTGTCATAAACTTTACATTGATATAATTATATGACCAATTATTTAACTTAAGTGCTTAAAAAAAAATCTGAAACTCTAAAAACAGAATGCTTTTAAACAACGATAACACTTATAAGCTTGGTTTCAGTGTTTTAATTTAATTTGATGTATTTTGTGTTTTATACACTTTCGTTTAACACTTTTCGTATCCAGAAACTGCGTCTTTTTGTTGACTTAAACTAGGACAGTAAGTAATGGCGGTTTTACTATCGCATTCAGATCCAGTTTTTCGTAAACGCTGTAATAGCTAACCTACTTGTAGGTTCTATAGTTCTTCTTGTCCCACAACAGTTAATAAAACTTGCTCAATTCAACAATTAATAAAAAACTTGTTAATTAAAAAAAACTCCTATTTTTTTCCGAATCTTAACTGAATGTCATTCAAAATGTACTGAAATAAATGAAAAAAATAATAGATTTTAAGCTATTTTAAGTTAAATAAATGGTACCAGGAACTGGCACATACTTTCTCACAAACATATTTAAATTATTAAACAGATTCACGGTGACTTGTAGGGTGGGGTAGGAGAGGTGATTTTGTATTAAAGTTGTTTTCCCATAAAAATCCATAAAATAACGGAAAAACCCACTTTTCTCAAAAACGGCTCCAACGATTTTGATTAAAATTTTACAGTTTATAGTACTTTAGGTCCCTAATAATAATAATCGATCCGTTTAAGAGAAAAGTTGATTTTTCCGTTATTTTAAGGGTTTTTATGGGAAAATTACCCTTAAAAATAAAAAATTCACAAAAATGAAAAAAACGCCTGGAGATACCGTGGATTAGTACCTCCATACTAAATTTCATCAAAATCGGACTACTGTTTAGGCTCTAGGTCTGATAACATCCACACAGACACACACTCAGACACACACACAGACATCACTCCGAAAACCACTTTTTTAGGTTCAGGGGGACCCAAAACGGATATTTCCACCAAAAACTCAAACTCGAAAATTTTGACGAATACAATACTTTCTCCATATACTATGGTATAGGGGGAGAAAGTAAAAATTACACATTTTATTAAGAAATTGTTTTTCTATTCAAAGAGTCCGTTATCAATGTGTTAAATTAAAGAAAAGTGGAATGTAAAACTGTAAAAAAAAGTACAATGTATCTCTCTGCCAGTTCATACTTGGGAACCAGCATTTTTCTAATATGTGACATTTTGGGAAAAAGGTTATGTTTGATCAAAATGTATTCAATATTTCCCAAGAAACGATATAAAATATCTGTACGTGTATCACAAATAAATAAATAATACTCCATTCGTTAAGTGATGGAAATTTTCAGTAGCATGCTGTTGAGAAATATACATTCTATTGGGATCCGAAATATTTATTTAATTGGGGCAATAGTTATAGTTACGCTGCCTTTATGTTAGAAATTTAATCTAACTATAAGCAGTTCTTGCATTGAAGTTTGAGTTCAGCATTGATGATGATATTGTATAGAAACGTATAATTTAGCAACGGTCAAGATCAGATGATAGAGCTTTGAGTCACAAGACGCTCAGGTTTGATTCCAACATATTTATTATCTTCTCAAATAAAATTTTACTTATGTTTAATATTTTTTATTTTATTTGTAATTCGAAGCGATTTTGTTGCTGTATAAAGTTAAGCAGTGATTTCCCACGTATTTTAACCAATTTCTTAAAGTGTACATTAACAACTTATCTCCTTTCAAATGACAATGTTAACAGATTATCTGAAGGATATTCGGAAAAGATTACGTTTTGAAATCAGTGTATTAGTTTTCGAGTTATTACCATTTGTGTTCTACTATAAAGTCAAAAATGTAGATTTTGTACATAGTTAATTTAATTTCATAAACATTTTAGAGACATAGCAAATATATGTTTTTGTGTCATTTGATTACAAATTGCAAATACACTTTTTTTACATCAACACCTTATTTCCGCAGTTATAAACTTGTTTGCTTTTAATAAAAGGAACTTGCCATTTACGTTAGTTCACAATAAAATGACATGCTTTATCTCCATATCGTATAAAAACAATGTTTCTTTTGGGTGTTATTTCTTACAGTTTTCAGTGACAACCAATTTTGTTGAACGAGTAAGATTTTACAGAATCTGCAGCCTGGGCCTACTTTTCAAAAAATCGTCGCAGTAGTTTTCAAGATATAACTTTGTTTATGCTGTTGTAAAGTAAAAAAATATTACTTTACGATCTGTGTTGCAGATTGTCTTATATTTTTTTACGTAGTTTCCCAAATCTATATGCTTAAGTTGTTAAATAATGTGGAATAATATTTGACTTGAAATAAAAAATTTTTAACGGTGTTTTATTATTTTCAATTGCATCCAATAGATTTGTTAGTAAATTGGTAGGTGTTGCTTAACATCTTTTTATTTTGTTGTCGATGTAAGGTAATTATTATTATTAAGTTTAGATTTTCGATTACTGTAGCGGACATTCATTTTGATCATGCGATGTGGATGGATTGTTTCTTTAATCATATGGAATTAACGGAATTGTTTCCCCAGGTTTTTTTATAGAATTTAGGAGTTTTATCGTTGAAAAAAATTAATTTTATCTAGTTTTTATCTAATAAATAATTTTATTTTATTTTATGTAAATATGATGTGGGGATTTTTAACTCGCTAAATGTGTACAATTAAAATATATATTAGTAGGCTATAGACTATCATCCTCGTCCATTCCCGTAACCGGTCAAACGTTTGTACCAAACTGTTTTCTAAAGTATTGGATCAAACATTCGATTCACCGTGTAGCAGGAACATTCGCTGTACCATTTGTCGAACTAACTTGGTGCGAGCGTTCGTAGCATTGTGTAGAACCGGCTTTAGGTAATTCTAGCTACCTTAAGGGTCTGCTCCAGTAAAAATAAAATGGATTTATATATCATAAGAGCAATGTTAAATTTCAAACCATTTATTTCGTTTACTTTTTATCATAAAATTGTTTGCAAGGTCTCATTTTAAGCACAGTCACATCCGCATCCGTCTTGCAATTTACATTTTTTTAAATTTCAGCTGCAAGAAATTGCACTGTTTATATAGGGATACAGTGATAACGGAAGTGCGTTTCCTGTTGCTTTCTCGTTTACTGGAGCAGACCCTTAAGGGTCGGCTCTAGCTGTCGGCCATGTTGGCTGACATTCAATAAGACCAATGTTAAATTAAAATTCAAATTTTCCTTTATTTTTGATCGGAAAATTATAAACGATATGTCATTTTAAAGCTATGGTCAGTATGCATGCAAATGGCTTTTTAAAAATTAAGAAAAATATTTTTTAAATATTTATTAACAATTTAAAACATTGATTTTTAATATGTTTTTATGTTGTCACTATTAATTATAGCGAAAAACTACCAAGCCATTCGCCTGAAGAATTTCGTCCCCAAGATTTTGGTATTTTTTTTAAAACGCTATTTGAACAATTGCGGGTTTTAAATGGATTTAGGCTGAGCAATGTCCGTGTAACCTACCGCCGCTATAGAGTGATTTTAAATAATTTTTACGTTGTAACTATTAATTATAGCGAAAATTACCAAGCCATTCGGATGGAGAATATTGTCCCCAAGAGTTTGGTATTTTAAAAAAACGCTATTTGAATAATTGCGGGTTTTAAATTGATTTAGGATGAGCAATGTCCGCGTAACCTACCGCCGCTATAGGGAGTCGCAGGTTGCTTTCTGTTTTACTAGAGTAATGGTTTTTCACTTGAGTAAATTTTTGCAGGCGCTGTCTAGTATAAGAAAAAGTAAAAATTACTGCCATTAAGTTTAAACAAATTTAATATTACTTACCATGAAATATGGAAAGCATAATTTTCAAGGTAACTGTTAACATTTTTCTGATTTACATTTGACCACAAGCAATGTGAAGATATTTTATAAACTACACTCATTTAAGATAAAAGTGCGATCGGGTGTGCTATTGAAAAGTATCAACTAAAACTTCACCTTTTTTGTGTAAATTAAGATTTCTTCTTTTACAATGTTAAAATGAATAAATTAATTTAAAATATTTAAGAAAATAAAAAATAAATATTGAAATAATTAAATTAACATCTTTACTTAAGTAATTAAATCAATACTAAACGTTTACTGTTTTCAGAAAGATTGAACGCTAAAAGACAAGTTTCTTTTTGCTAAAGGAAATTGATGTGCATAGTGCATAGTCGATTCTAAATTGTTTCCATTTTTAAATATCTGTCAATACGATGACGTCACGTTTTAACTTTTCCACTCTTAACTCCGATCGGTGGGAAGCTTTTAACTTAATTTAAACAAGTTTTGACATAACAATTATCAATCAGCTTGTCGATTTCGATTGTAAAGCGAATAACAACCACTTATTTTTATTTCAACTGGAATGGTGACAGTTGGATTTTTTAATGTTAGTTTACATAGGTTAGAGCTTCACACTGAGTTCGAAATGTAAAATCACTCGCTATCCTGAAATTAAGTACGAATTAACTTTTTTTTTAACACAGTAATTAATAATTTTACATGAAAAAATGTCTTTAAAAACGTTTCCTTTGAATGGTTACACTTATTTTTGGATTCCCTGTATATTTGATTTTAATGTTGGTACACCTGCACATAGTCTAGGTTAAAATCTGTCTAATACCGTTTGCTGTGTGCTTCCATTTTACCTAGAAGCAGAGATAAAAATGATATCCATAATGTTAGACTTATCCTGTATAGAGTCGCCACGTTTCATGTCTTTATTGAAAACAACTAACCAATCTTTCTTAGCTCAATTTCTTTACAATGTGGCCGCATGTTGACTAGGATAAAACTTCACGCATGCAACCGTTTCCATTCTTTCCTATAATACTTCAAAGACGTTGTTCTTTACATTTCAGCGTCTTTGCTATATGTTTTAAATGTTCAAGTTGGAGACTTTTTACTGTTTGTTCGCTTTAAATCGAAATAATGACGACTTTCCGCGAATGATTGCTTTGTTTGCTCCAATTTGGTAGTAGTATTATGAAGGTGTTTACTAAATGGTTGGCTTTAGACAAACCATGAGTCAAATTGTCTCATACTGAAGATCTTAAAATTTAATTCTTAACCTAACCAATAGCTTTTTTTTAAATGTAAAGGTTGAAAAGATCAACATTCTTATTTTTGCAACTGCATAATATTTTTCTCAATAGAATTAATAATGTTAAGATGTTTTTCATTCGTGAGAAAGTTAAATTGTTGAAGTGCAGTAGATTATAAATGGTTGGATTTAAGAAAAAATATCTATAGTCTAAAACGTCTTACAACTACATATGCTATCTAAAAACACACTGGTGCTTGCAGCTCTTAATAATCAAAATCATTGGAAAATAGCCCACGATAAAAAATCTAGTGCAAAATTGAGGCGTTGATTACAAAAACAGCACTTATAAAACAAAATCTAAATTGAGATAAAGGGAATTTTCATTACTTGCTCAACCTTTGGATGTTCTGTATTAGTTATTTCTCATACTTACGACACAAGTCCTCTGTATATTGGTGAAAATAGTAAAATTCCACAAAAACAACACTTGTCAATAATGTTTTAAACAGCTGATGTCAGGCACATGTCATGTGTTGTTACTGGCACAATCCACACAATGCCAAAACTTCAGCACTATGTATTATATTGAATTTATTGTTTATGGAACATAAATAAAACATATAAAAATGAGGCATTCATGTCATTTTTCAAAAATGTCCACAAAAACAGCTCTTGTCAAATATATTTTAATATTTTACTGTGTAACTGCTAACATAATAAAAATGAAAACTATACTAAATATACGCTAATAAAATGTATATTTATGGTTTAAAAAAATACGGATTTTATACAAACTCATGATATATACAGTTTTTTGTATTTCCTGAAAATTCAGTATTTTTTACAAGTGCTGTTTTTGTAATCAACGTCTCAATTATTTAAAGCTCATGAATATTGCTTGTTGATAAAAAACTAAAAGTTTTCAAATCTTCTACAATATATTATAGCTTTAGAGTAAATCGTCCACCATACTTGCAACAATAATTCTTTATACAGAGTGTGACAGACCACTAGTGAGTTACGCATTGCGAGAAAACAAATCAGTGTATACAATTGGCTTAAAATGATTACGTGCTACAATAATCTGATTATAACTGTTATAGTTTGATTATTGAAGTAGTATAGTGATAGTGTAATTACGGCATTGTTTTTGAAACGCGTTTGCAGGGTAGATTTTTTTTCTTTATTATTTATTTATTTATTTCCATATAACAAATTTCACAAATACAAAGTTACAACAAATATAATACTATGGAATAGTGCCCACATAGGCACGAGGCCTGTGCGTGGACACGAGTAATGCACAACATAAAATGTAATTTATGATAATAAAAGAGAGAAAAAAAGAAAAAACAAAATTTCTTTAGTGTAAAAAATAATAAATAAGATCAGCATCAGAACAACAACGTCACTTCAGTGACACCACAAAATATCCATGCAAACAAAACACTATGCGTACTCCGATGAAATTGCTGACTCACAATAGTCTCTTCCTACTTCCCGCAATCATAAAGTAATTTGCCTTTTATAAACCTTAATTTCATAATTACAAAATAATCTCAAGTTTCTTGGAATGTTACGAAAAAGGATCTGTAATACATAGTACGAATTAGTGGTGGATACAGATTTATAAAGCCTATCTGTCCTTATACCCACTGTTTGAGAATGCCGTGTAAAATGTGAATGGTTCAAAATGGACAAAAAGGAATTTAAATTCTTATGCAAAAAAGTTAAAAGAGTTTTTATAAAAAGTTGTCTGATATTAAATAGGTTAAAAAGGTCAAACAGCTCTTCAGATGGATGTCGTTTTGGTTTACGCAGCGCCATTTTCATAACTGATCTCTGAACAACATCTAAAGGGGCCAGAATGGATTTACAGGCACATCCCCAAACTATTATCCCCCCCCCCCCCAAAAGCAAAGATTGACAATATGCAAAGTACAACTGCCTTATTTCACAAAAATATAATATTTCATTAAAATTTTTAAAAACATAAATTAACTTTTTAATTTTTCGACTCAAATAGTCAACATGAGCAGACCAATTTAAACGTTTATCAAACAGGACACCTAAGTATTTGTAAGTGTCAACTCTATCAATGTCTCTACAGGCACAGTACTTACTTAAGTAATTCCCACACGAATGCAACTTAATGCTTTCGTAGGGACAATCACTATTGGACCTAAGGGCTATAGGAAGGAACTTTGTTTTAGATATGTTAAGTGTTAAACAATTTTGATCAAACCACTTTTTCACTACCGACAAATCCTTTAAAACCTTCCCGTGTACTTCTTCCCGACTATTACCTTCGAATAAAATAGCCGTATCGTCCGCAAATAGATAAAATTTCCCGTCTATATTGATTTTAGACAAATTATTTATATAAACCAAAAAAAGAATAGGTCCTAACGTCGACCCCTGAATGACGCCATATTCCACTGGCTGAGGTTCACTATTTACTCCACACACTGACACCATTTGTTTCCTGTTGGACAGATAGCTTTCGAACCACAAGTACGCATTACCACGAACCCCGATTAAGTCCAATTTATTGAGCAATATTTGTCTATCTACCGAATCGAATGCTTTAGCTAAATCCAAGAAAACTATAATACTTTTCCTATTACCATTGATCCCCTCATTAATATTTCTATTTAAATCAAATAAAGCATTTGAAATATTGATGTCCCTTCTAAATCCATACTGGCACGCAGACAAGATATTATTAGCATTCAAGTATGACATTAATTGATCTTTTACAATTTTTTCAATTATTTTGGAAAACACGCTGAGCATAGAGATAGGACGAAAATTACCTAAATCCTCCAGATCCCCAGCCTTATATAGGGGAACAACCTTCGCCAATTTAAAAGCTTCTGGAAACTTACCCGACTCAATACTTAAGTTTATGATATGATGAAGGGACTTTACAAGAAAATTACAGTGATAATAAGATTAACCTATTATTTGTGAGAATCTGTGTACAATTTTATTCTTTCACAATTTCGCATCTAAAACAATCTATCTAGGAGAAATACATATTTTTAAATCTCTAAAAGGCAATTTTGGGGGGAGTAGTTTTTGAAAAAAATAAGGTTCTCTTAAATGTTAACATTCTCTGGAAACAGTTTTGTGTGCTTATTTTATTCAGTTTAAAGATGGCAGCCCTAAAGGTACAAATATTTTCTTTTTGACATTTTTGTGTCACTGTACAATTTTATTTAAAAAAAATATAAACTTGATCAAACACTGGTGACATACCATTCCATCAAAGTGCAATTTTGGATTTTCTTAAACAATAAAACTTTAATTTAATTTTAAAAATTAACTTCGATATTGTGGCTTTGAAGGAATTCACTAGCTGATTCTGCTATTTTAATGAGTCCTATTCATTACTTAAAAATTTAGAATTTTTAAGAAATGGAAAAGGTCATATATTATCTAAAAACTGTTACATAGTATGGTGTAACAAACAGAAAGGAAGGTCAATCAATATTTTGTTGTATTTAAAATTGTATTGAAAAACTGAATTTAACTTTTTATGGATAACTTTACCATTTCGAATAAAGAAAGTAAATGAAATAAATATAAACGTAACTACACAACTTATAATTTATTTTTCGTATAAAAATATCTTTACATAATTATTGTACAAGTCAGGTTGTAATATCAGGAGCTGGCTTATGAGACTATTGGTTTGAATCCATCCTTATCGGCAGTGAAGGTAACCTTGTGTTCTTTGCCTTCCGGGTCCTTGTAAGTGTACGAACCGACGACACTGAGCTCTTCATTGTCTGTACCAAAATTAGCAATGGAGCCGGTCTCTTCCCTTGCTGTGCCATCGCTGGTGCTGAATCTAAACAGACAATTACGAAGTAATTAGTAAAACTATACTAATCAAATACAAAGTACCAGAGAAGTCAGCAGTGCTGCGTTGGAACATAACGTCTTGTAAAATAACCTGACGCTGAATAATATTGAAGAAATTGTGAGATAAAGAAGTCTTGCAAAATGCAAGTTTAATATCGTTAATCTTTAGACTAAAGAAACTAGTGCCTAAAACACTAATAACAATTATGGTTCTCAAAATATAAAAGATGTAGAATCATGATAGTTAATGTACATTGATTTTCATTTAAAACTTCAAATAATTATATTAATAGTAATTAGAACTAGGCCTATAACGAAATATTGTTAAGTTGACAAATTTAAACATATTCTAGTTAGTAAAGTAAACTAGATATGAATACAGCCCAAATTAAACAGTGTAATATTACATGATTCACTTAAACAAATAAAAGAGCACTGTGTCGACAAAATCACACTGATTTAAATAAAAACCCGAACCACAAAACAAGGAGCAAAAACTATAACTAAACAACTAAATTGTAAGTTAAGTTT
>JAGFPH010022245.1:394-12742 GCA_018207615.1 Philaenus spumarius | reverse complement strand
CAAACAAGTGAATCTTGTAGGAACAATTAAAATAGAAAGATATGATTATTTCACCCAAATTCAATGTTCTAGCTTCCGATTCAAATGTTCTAGCATTTACTTCAAACATGGCATTATCACTTGATGTCTCTGGAATGTCCGGCATTTTCATTCAAAAGAGCCTGTAAATAAATGCTAAAGGTTCGATAACTTGAAGAAAAGTTTACTTTTCCGTCCATTTCTGGCAATTCGAGTCATTCGTCCCACTGTGAGACGTGCACATTTTTCTATTAAACAGTTTTAAACATACCAATTACATTTGAATTATAACGTAGCTCACAACTCAGCAACATTTACAAAGATTATAGCAGAGTTTTAAACTTGATGGGACATTTTTTCAATCCGTACCAAACTACATATTGTATAATATGATTGATCAGTATCCTACTATAGTATTCTCGATGGGGTGGGTGGTGGGGGGCTCCAGTGAGATGCTGGACCTTGCTTCGTTACTATTACTTCAGTCAGTGTTGTTCGGCCGTACTGGCAACATGTGGATATGTGTGTTGTTCGCGTCTCTCGTAATCCTAACTGGTGAGTGAACTGAACTATTATTTCCTAAATTTTTTTTTTTTATAGTTTAATTGCACACGTTTGTGAATGAAACAGACTTGTATTATTACAAAATATATATTTAATAAGTAAGAGAAAATATTAATTGTTTATAGTGATAAAGTCGACAGTGTTATCAATTACAATCAATTGTTTTATTTCGCCATTTGGTAATAAAAACATTAATTTTATTTGCCTCTAAACAATTACATCCCTTGGTAGATTTTTGTGATCTTGAATGTGTATTCTGTTATTATTGCATTAAAATTAATTTATGTCTTCTATATAATTATATGAAATGAATGTTCCTTTGTACTCTATAGAGTCAAAAACTATTCGACCTATTTCACTAAAAATTTCATACTTTATTCATATTATTTCCAGTAATGTTTAATCAAAAGAGTTAAAATGAGGTGCCACATCCAATAAATATAGGTTACATCGAACTAACGTCCTACAAGCTACAAACCTAAAATTGTGTAATAATATTCTTAAGTGATATATTAAGCCATTTACAATTCAATTACTTAAATAAACGGGATGAAATGGGATAACTACCATTAAAATTAAATAATAAGTCATACACTTAATTTTTCTACATGCTCAACATTACTCGACTAATTTCACTAAAAATGTATCAAATTTACGCATTGATATTAGTACCACACTAACTATGGATTGTTTAGAGATTATGGTCACAACAATCGAAGATATTAAAATGGGGTAGCCACCCCTGTACAATACAATACAAATAAATTGAACTAACTTCCTTAAAGCTATAAGGCTAAAAGTGTGTATTGTTATCCTTAAGAGATATATAAACAGCATTTGCAATTCGATTACTTAAATCAAAGTAATTAAACGGAATAGCAACCATTAAAATTAAATAATAATGAAAATGGGATGGATACCAGTATAAAATAAATAATTACATCAACATTAAATATCTATATGTTAAAAACCCGCTCTACCACCTGCCCTAATCATAAGAATCTTATTCTAACCCCAATGTATTCAATAAATTGTGTTAATTAATTTAATATAAACATATATTTACTCGCTTCGCTCACCAATCCCAGTGGTAACCTATGGCGAAGCAAATGCAAACAGATTATTGTATACTCTGATATTTTCACTGAAATGGCGACTGAGCGGTAACCAATACATAGCTAACGTAAAACAGAAATCGAAATAGACACGACCATCCCCAATAATTCGTATTGAGGCATACGATGTAATTTTACCATAATATTTAAATAATCAATAATCAAAATTTCACAAATATATTACCAACTAAAGGAAAAAATGTTTGACTTATAATTATATAGTAAGTCTTTTTTTTGCTTTTACTTAATCTAAAGTAGATGTTTGTTGTGAAGAATAACTACCTGATTCTAAATTTGCTAAATTGGTTTCAAATAACCGTGTTTTGGTTCATTGTAGGCCTATCCTAAAATTATGTCTAGTTTTTTATCCAAATCAGATGTTTTATTTATAGTATGTAACAACAGATGTTTGAATACAGTAAGGGTTTTTCGTTGTTATTCGTTTGTGTTTTGTGTTTGCTTTTAGTTTGTTATCTAATCGAAAAAAGCTCTTGGTTGTGGAGGATAATAATCTGATTATAAATTTTTTAAGTTGGTTGCTATGGTAATGAATGTAAATAAACATGTGTTGGTAAGCTTTTATTTTCTGTTGATAAGCTGTTTTATCTGATATAGGGTTGGGAGTGAATCCCTGAATTTTTACTATTTTTTAAGCTTTAAAATGAAAATGTTGCTAATCCTTTCTTAGTATGCGTCTAAGACCCCATAAGAAAAACTTTAAAATTTTTGTATTTGTATCTTAAGTAATTTTTGCTCTACGTTCATTCTATGTCAGTCACTATAAAGCCGCTTGTACAGATAGACCCTAGCAAGTCGAGCAATAGCGAAGCATTGCCGTGTCACTAAAGTAGGTTATAAACAAATAAACTGTATATAATCGGCTATCATAGTAATTCTCATTTAACAAAATTGTTATAAAATCATTTTTAATTTTATTTTGGAATCCACCTGATCAACGTAGTAAATAAAAAAAATGTATGATTTTTAGCAGTGTTAAGTAATTTTTTTAAAGTTTGTATTTTTATACATGTTTTACAGCATTTGAAGAAATTTAAGCATTGATATTCCTCGTTAGTTTAATTGTGTGTAATTTCTGTGCATTCATTTATATGTAAAAAAGTCATGAATTCAGTTATTAAGTGCATTGATTTACAAACTTAATACGAGACTTATCTACAGTTGACAGAACGCAAAAGTCTTTTTATCAATTAAAAATATGTAAGACCATTTTCAGAGATAGAAGTCGTAAAAATATAACCACCAATTATATAACCAGAACACAATTTCTTTCGTATATAGTTTTAACAAAAATACTGATTTTGGTTCCACTACACAAATGTCTCAGCTCGACGACTTTCCTTTTTGGCAAAGTTGTTGTAGACTATAAACTAGTGAATTAAAACCTATTATAAATAGCCTATATTAACTAAAGTTAATGAGTGAAATCGTGCAATAATAACAGAAATAAAACATCTGGAAAGATAAAAGGTAAGTTTATATATCCGAGTGGGTAGAAAGAAAGTAAAACTATATCAAAAGTCATTCAACAGCAATAAACTATTTCTAAACTTAAGAAAAATCGTGAAATATATACACTCATAAAGTACCCAATTAACTCGTCAATCTAACAGCCTAATTGGGGAACCACGATGCCCATTGTAATGAAAGCCTGTTATATCGAATTAAAGTATGACATAAGTAGCCTCATTGTGAAAAATCTGAAGACATCTTCTGAACTAGGAACTAACTTTGGGCAAACAAAATTTATTAAAATAATTTTGAAAATTGTTATAAAAATGAAAACTAAAACACGTTAACGCAGTAAGACAGTTCAATCCGAACTGGGAAGTAAAAAGGCGACAGAAGTATACGTGCTATTGATCTGACGATTGAATAAGATATAATCGATTATTTACATTCGTTCGATTATCAAATTTTTCAAAATTGTTTTGTCAATGGTGGATACCAAAGATGCTTTTGCCATGACAGTGCGATGTTTTTTCTATAGAGTGCAGCATGGCTACAAAGCTAATCCAGATGACGTCCGTTACATCGGAAGTTCTCTATACCGGGGTCCGTTAAACCGAGGATTGACTGTAACAGATACAAATAAACGCTAAACGATTTAATAACGGTTAAATAGCGATCTCTTAAATTTTCGATCAACCTCAGTATACAGACGAAAAATATATTTGTTTTTTAAATACAACTTATATCTACCCTTCCGACTAATATCTGCAAAACAAACCGCTACTCTATATTATGTAAATTGTATTTTAGAAAAAAGTATATTCCGTATATTGGTTTGTAACTCAAAAACATACCTATCAGAATTAGCCTAAACGTTTTCTGCTGTATTTGGCTGTATTTCTAGGTGATACAAAACAGTAATTGAGGCAGCGTAGACGTTGGCTAAACCGTTAAAGATAGATAAGAACAGTAAATGTAAGAATTATTGCATATCAAATCGCAAGAAGAAAATGTTTTCTTACAAAAGTGATTCAATTATACTAGTAGTACAAATTAAATGGAAACTGTCTGCTTTTATTGTGAACGCCGAGTCAACAGTTAAATGTACATTAAAACTTTATACAGATGGAACGCTACCAATAAAATACAGTACCTATAAAATGTACTCTATTACTTTTTTTTATTAAAATAACAGTTTTATCTCATCTTGAAATCATAAGCTAAGTACAGTGAAGTGAGCCGGTTACGAAGCGTCACGCCAGTTTATAATTGAACCGCTCAAGTCAAGAACCGCCTATGTAACAAAAATAAAATTGTCAGGGAATCCCAAAAAACCTTACTAAATAGACTTGAGATAATTAAAAATATAAGTAAAACTAACTGACGTACTTGGTCAGTTCTTGATTTGAGCTTGTTACTTGGTCACTTCTTCCTTTAAGTTAAGGCTTTTATTATTGCAGACATTGTTTACTTCAATCCAGTAATGTTTGTAGTAGGCTAAATTATCTGATTAAACTTGTTAGGCCTAGACTTATTTTTTGACAAAACAATTTTTTATATAATTTTATAAAATTTGTATATAATATTTACCATTTTTTCTGTAAACAATGCTAACGCAAACATTTTTTTAACAGGTAAAAAACATCTAGGTACAGTAGAAAAAATTTAAGTTGCACTTAAAAGTAAGTTTATTTATTTTGCATTAATAAACTGAAACAAAACGCTTTTCAATTTTGTAAAAACACTTACGAGTTTACATCATTGAACACTGTTGTAGGCCTTGTTGTCTACTGATTTTCATCTCCAACAGTGACTGCTGGTTCTGGAGCTGATTCAAATACTTTTTCTTTGATGTTGTTGAAGTACTCAATTTCATTTGGTCTTAGATAACTGTACAGTTTTTTTAAGTCATTCAATTTATCACTCTAAATAGGAATTGAAAAGATGTCATTGTATATCCTAGTTGAAGGCATATCCGGTTCTTATTTAATTCCTTATCTGAACTTTCACTTAAACTATTCATTTTAATAAAGAAACCCACAAAATGCTACCATATTCAATTGAAACAATAAACTCACAGAGGTTATAGACTGTTTAGAAAACACATCACAGAATCAGTTGTTGGCTTCCAGCTGGCAAACACATGGCTGCCAACCTGATGGGAAGAAATGACCATGTACACTGTACTTGGGCAGATATTGACTTGAGGCAGATTTTGTTGTTAATTTAAACGCAGTTTAACATTTTCAATTTGTGTTACTTTTGCTTTAACAATTTCCACCATCAATTAGAAAAAAAAATGGTAGTCCTAACTAAATTTTTTTTAAATGTCAATTAAGCGGTTCTTCACTTGAGCCATTCAATTGTACTAGTAAGCTCCCGTCAAAAATCACAGGCAGATTAATTAGATACACATCAGAAAACATCTTTTAAGAAGAAAAAAACTATTAAAGCAACAGACTTTTTATAGTCTTACCTAACTATGCTGACTAGCATTTTTAACTCAGTATATGTGTACAATTATAAGGATTATAAATCAGCAAGCCTATTTGTTAAATGTTTTTATTTATATACGTTATTATATATTTAAAGAAAGACTAAAATATTTTCTTTTAATTGCTTTTTATTTCATATCGATAGATCAAATTTTATAGAAGTTATTAATATTATAGTTAAGAAATTAATAATTGCATATGTTTTACAAAGATGTACGAATGTTTCCGAAGTTAAACGAATAGGTATCTCTTCTTTAAATTTTTATAAACGAATATTTTGATGATAAAAGGTTATATTTATATGCAATTTATAACCTAAAATCAAATATTATAACATATTACAGCATGCATTAGTTCTATAGCTCATATTTAAAAAAATCAACTTCACAAGAAATTATAATGATTGTAGCTGTTAACATAACCCGAACGTACAATCTACTATAGGTTTTGAACAGATGATCGATGAAATCAGCTGTTATATTATATGCTACTCACGTACGTACGGACGTACACTTGCTTTTACAAGAGTTGATTATGGATTATCCCTTCGAGCATCTATTTCTAATCTTAAAATAATTAATTAGAATTTTATTCAGTTACGAAGCGTTGCACCATTTTATTACAGAAGACCCATGCGTGCTTCGCACGCCAGCCACATTATCCTTTCCACTTGTACAATTTAAATTAACCCATTTTTTCACACTGGTCTATTTCTAACCTGTAGTAAATGACTACACGTTTTTTTCTTAACGATAAAATCATTGTTCAAAATCAGCTGTCATTCGTTGTTTTATTGATATGATACTTATTAGCGTCCCAACTGAGTTTTCGGGGTAGAACCTACTAGTTTTTATGAATAGATATAGAATTTTAGCGGTTTAGAAAACTATTTCTACGGTTTTCACACGGTAAAATGCGTTTAGTACGGGAATCATTAGTTTGTTAGAATTAATACACCCGGGTTAGATAGTTTGTCCACAGGTTCTTTTGATTATAAACAATGTAGAGAAAGTCTACCAATTTCCACTCTCCGTAAGGGAGGGGGGGGGTTGAAATGGTGCAAAAAACTGTTGTTTGTTTGTAGCGGGAAAACGGTGAACTTAAACAAAACTTGAACACGGTAAAGTTGTAGCTTAAGAAAATTTCTTTTTTTTTTTAAGACCCCAGTTGATCCAGTAAGTGCTTTGCAATCCGTGTTACGGAAGAATAAAGAAAACTGCAAACATTTAAATTGTTATGCTAGAAAGTAGAAATTTTGCACAAAGGCTTTTTTTATCAAAAGAATTAAATAACAAAATTCACCTTCCTACTCCCCCAAGTAGGGTTGTTAGAGGGGTTTAATTGGAAAATAGTGGGTTATAATGATTTTTCTTTTTAGCATAAGAATAAAATTTTAAAATTCGAACCCTTCCGTCTCCCCCAAGGGGGGGGGGGGTGTAATTTAAAATAGTGGGTTATATAATGATTTTTAAAAAAAGAGCCTTTGTGCCAAATTTTAAGTTTTTAGCGTGAAATTTAATTTTTGGCGTTTTTTCGTTGGTTCTAAAGACGGAATCTAAAGCACTTGCAAGGTCATATGGGGTCTTAAAAAACGAATTATCTTAATTATGAGTTTATAAATACCTTGTATGTCCCAATAGTCCTTGTTTTTACGGCGACATATTTCACTGACGGCGTCTTCAGGCTAACATTTAACATTGGAACACACTAACAGCACTCATAGGGCATAAAATGGTTAAAATGTTAGTTTTGTACTTTTGTATACGTCTTATACACAAAAATTGTATTTAAGTAGCCACATGTTGTACCAGCTAGTTCTACTACTGTTGAGTCAAGTGTTATAGTGTGCTATGTTAAATGGCAGCCTGAAGATACCGGCATTAAAAACAAGGACCATTGAGCCATAGCCTACAAGGTGCAGTATTTATAACCATTTAATTATAAATAAAACAATCCGATAGGCTCCAAAGAATTTTAATTATCTTAAGCTACAAATTTCACATTTAATCGTTGCTAAAAAAAGTCCACCGTTTTCCCGCTACAGGAAAAAAACACTGATTAACACCTTTTCAACCCCCCTCCTCCCAACCCCTTTAGGAGGGTGGAAATTGGTAGACGTTTTTCTACAATGATTATAATCAAAAGAACCTGTGGACAAAAAATTTCACCTGGGTGTATTAGTGTCAATGAAAATCTTGTATTGCCTGTACTATTGTGCTGTACCACAGACTTATTCTATATTGGTTTTGCCCTGTCACTTATTTTAAATGCATTTCAAAAACATCGGCCTGCATCTCTTCTCTTGAAAACACGGAAGTTCTCTTTAATAAAAATTAGTAAGTGTGTTTAACAATAGTATTGAAGGATGTTACCGAGGTAATCCACTAGGATTTGAAAATCTCGGCATTTCTGAAAAATTGGAGGGTTGATAGTTCCGCAAAACATATTAGTGACATGGCTAGGATAGCCGTGGCCAACGGCACCAGTCTTAGTTCCTGTAAATCTCTGGTAAACGCTCGTGAGTACTACACTGTAGTTGCGCATTGTTGTTACACCCCCCCCCCCCCCCAATAATTTCCGAGATAAGGCAGTTTAAATTAAAAAAATTTCTGTTTCATAATATACGTAAAACTAAAGAGACAAACTTACAAAATATTTGTGTCTCGTTATTACAGTAGGCCTACACGTCGTTGCGAAATGTGTTTATATAATGAACACAAAACAAAGCTTAAATTACTATTTTTCTGATTATATTAAGATATTGATATTGATTTCCTTATTTTTACTACGGTTAAGTAAGGCCGTGATAGTATTTTATAAAATGAAAATACCAAGAATACGAGAGCAACCAGCATTGCAACGTTGAGCCTGATGATGTATGTACTCGAAATCAGGATTCGAAAACGACTGGCCATACAAGTTAATTTATAACAGAGCGGCCTTCTTGTAATCATTATATTATTAAGTACATCAGGTTCGAAAATAATTAGTTTTCTGTGTACCATTCAATAAGTAATTTCCGAACGTTCATACACAACATTAGTCAGTAGCGTTATAGTAGGTGTGCACGAAAACATTTTGTGCAATAACTTATTTACCGTTCTAATAAAATATTAATAATAGGCATACGGTTAGTAATATTTTGACCGTAAAAATTCTTTCTTTTAATATGTAACGAAATAATAAAATAAATAATTCGATCGCGTTATTATTACTGAAGTTTTAGTACTTCAACAATTTGGGAAATAGGTGTACTCACGAAGGCGCTGAATAGCTGCCTGCGTGAACCAAATATATTAGTAGAATTTGTTTGCATCCAAGCCTTCAGACAGCCTCACGCCCTACTTTGTTCCGATTGCAAGGGAACACAAGCTTTGCGAGTTTGCAGCTCGACCTTACGTCCTCGGATACTTCGATTCGGTCGAAGCGGACCAACTCGCTTTGTCCATACAAACACTTACTTATGGTACTTTTATGGTATTTTACATTTTGATCGATTTTGGGGAACCAGATGGACAATAAAGTCGCTTAAAAAAACAAAATGTGCAAAATAATCTCCTACATATGTTTTTACTTTCTCCCCCTATACCATAGTATATAAAGAAAGTATTGTATTCGTCAAAATTTTCGAGTTTGAGTTTTTGGTGGAAATATCCGTTTTGGGTCCCCCTGAACCTAAAAAAGTGGTTTTCGGAGTGATGTCTGTGTGTGTGTCTGTCTGTGTGTCTGTGTGTCTGTGTGTCTGTGTGGATGTTATCAGACCTTCGTACTAGACCTAGAGCCTAAACCAGTAGTCTGATTTTGATGAACTTTGGTATGGAGGTACTAATCCACGGTATCTCCAGGCGTTTTTTTCATTATTGTGAATTTTTTATTTTTAAGGGTAATTTTCCCATAAAAACCCTTAAAATAACGGAAAAATCAACTTTTCTCAAAAACGGCTCTAACGATTTTGATTAAAATTTTATAGTTTATTAGGGACCTAAAGTACTATAAACTGTAAAATTTTAATCAAAATCGTTCGAGCCGTTTTTGAGAAAAGTTGGTTTTTCCGTTATTTTATGGATTTTTATGGGAAAACAACTTTAATACAAAATCACCTCTCCTACTCCACCCTACAAGTCACCGTGAATCTGTTTAATAATTTAAATATGTTTGTGAGAAAGTATGTGCCAGTTTCTGGTACCGTTTATTTTAGATACAATTCCAAAAGTTTCCTTCTAGTACGAAAACTCTAAAAAGTTTTACTTTCAGTAAAAAAACGTGTTTCCAGTTGTTGTATTTGTATAGCTGATGGACTCGTCCATTACTACCAAATTTGGACCAAATCGGACCTAACATAAAATGCTGCCTTATAAAACACACACATATATAGGCCTATATTTATAATTTTTAATTACACTCCAAAATGTGTGGGGACTATGATCGGTGCTCGTTGTCTACTCTCAACCTTAGGTCTCACCATAAGAGTCACTGCAATAACATCCTTCCTATGGAAATTCACTAATAATAAATTAAAACTAAAATTATGCCTTTAAATTAACATAAAACTACCAAAGTAAACTCTCTAAACCAAAAATGAAATAATTAATAACAAAACATTAATAATCGTGATATCACACATAAAGTAAAAAAATATCTAGGCCTATATTATGTCAATGTTATGCAAATTTGATTTTACTTTAACTTTAACTATGTACGTGCATGCAGTGCAAAGATACGAAATAAACAACATGTCCAAATAAACTGTTCATGAATTAAAGATGTACTTTAATTTAATAAAATTTAACAAGTAATTTCCAAAATATTTAATTATGATTTTCCGACAGATTAGGGCTTTTTGGTTGAACAGAGAACACAACTTTGAACTTGATTTAAATTGAGTGCTTTTAGGTTAATTGCGTCTGTTCTGACCTTAAAATAAAGCATGTTAAAGTAGTATTGTTTCACTATAAGTGTTATTTATATTGATATTTAATTCCTTATAAAGTAAGTAAATTCTTCTGATTGTTATAAAATTTTGCTTTGTGACGGTTTTCCAAATTAATTTTAATTTGATGTATTATTACAATAATATTCACATCACCGAGTAGTAAAAATTTACCTCAATTACCTCATAGACTACGCTTTGCATACAACTTATTGTTCTACAAACAAATATATTTGTATTACCTAATATTAATTTTAGAAGCATGTGTGTATATTTGTCCGATTTTAAAGCCATAGATTTTATAATATAATTGAAATGAAGAAAAACAGGAGATAAATTTGTGCCTGGGTATAACTTTTACTAGGGATGAGCGTCGATAGTGGATGTTTTCAAAACATAGATGTTTTTGTTCGTTATATTTTACACCAATAGTGTTAGACTTGGTTTTTATAACCACCAACGTTTTCTACGTCAAATTGTTATATAATATCTGTTTTCCTTTTCTCAGTCCTTATAATATATGATACAGCTTTGAACGTTATTAATTAGTTTACAAAATAATTACGGTTGCTTTAACATAACATTACTAAAGGTAAATTTATACTAATCCCTGAATAAAATTTACCAAATAATAGTTTTTACTAAATAAAATAACAGACCAACTTTTATCAGTGAAAACTACGTGTTTACTAGAATGATTTAAAAAAAACAATAACATATAAAACCGATCAAACTAAATGGCAAACCCAATAATGTTATTGCTACTTTGTTATTACTGTACTGTACTTCTAGTGTATGACATTTTTGTCTTAAGTGTGTAGGTTATGCTGTTATATTGCTTAATGTATCTGACATTAACTTTGTTTGCGTTGAGGATATTGGGAATGGCAAGAAGGTAACACTCAATAACTGTTATTTTTATTTTATCCTTTTCTTTTCGTGTGGCGTACTACAGTGACTAGATAGAGCTACTCCCGCCACTCTACGGAATCTTTTCAGCGCGCATATTTCAGAAGTAAATGCATACCAAAAGTCTTTTATTTACAACATTTTAAAAAGTTCATAACATAGGCTAAGCCTTTTTATCAATAGAAAAGATAAATGCAATAAATATTAGTACTACGCAATTTTAAGAACTGTTTTTGGCCCAAACCTATAATTTCGTCCGTGTTAGCCCTACGTTTGTTTACAGTTTTCAAATTAAATTGTCATCGTTATTTTTTCTTATTTTTAGTCATGGTGAAGGTACAATCTAAGGCAAGAATCACATTAATAAGTAGGCCTAACTGAAATAATGAGGGAAATTAATAATGAAACCTGTTTTCGGCTTTGAATAACTTAAACTTTAATTGCCTAACCTCAAAATCAAAGAAGTGTAATTTCGATGTTAAATTGTTGTTAGAGACATTAATTTTATTATTAGCTTTCAATTGAAATAGAAATAAATTAGTTAGTTAGGAAAGTTTTAATTGCTTCGCTTATTTAAAAATAAATCAGATGGAAATAAATGCATTGTAAAAATCTGAAAGTGTAACTTTGAAAATATTTAATTTGTAAAATTTATTCATTGATAAAAAAGGCTAATTAACAACAGGATAATAATTTTGATTTAGGCTTATTCGTTGTTTTATTTTTCGTTTTGTTATACTTTGAATTTTTAATATTTTAATTTATTCATTAAGTTAGGAAAAATTTCAAATTTAGCTTTAAGAAAATAATTTTTAAGATTTTGCTTTTCAAACTGAATTGAAACCTA
>JAGFPH010022243.1:0-12742 GCA_018207615.1 Philaenus spumarius | reverse complement strand
TGATCGGAAAGATGTGTATGTGCATTGTATCCTCAATGTTAAACGACATAGTTAAGTTTTGAGTCCATAAGACGTGCGCTTCTTAACATTTAATTTAAGTATTCATTGGTATTATTCTTTTACTATATTTACGTACTGAGTTGGTCGATTATTAGAATCCAAATGTAATATACATTTATGTTTCTTTTTTTATAACGTACATACACATACATGAACAGTTAATCAATATATATATATATATATATAGGCTAAACATAAATATATAAAGCATTGTACAACTACAAATACATTACAAAAACCCACAACGCCTCTGAATTACGTTTTCAATGTAACATGTACACATCATGTGTCTTGTATGTATTATTGTACTTTGAAATGAAACCTATGTCTAATTTTTTGGTTAAAATTCGACCAAATAATATGCAAAAGTAGTTTCATTTGTACATTCTTGTACATAATGTCGAATAAATTTAATTTAAAAGTTGTAACATGTTGGACATTTTAATGTTGTTTTAAGTTGGAAAATAATTTTAATATTTACATTGTTTAAGTGTTCGGAACAAAACAACCTTAGACAAGCACAGAGGGTTCAGGGGATTCTGAATAAATAAAAAGATAAAGTAAATATATTATGTTTCAGAGATACAAAACATTCTATTTACACTAAGATCAACCCATAGAAAAATAGAACTCATATTATATGGAATAAAAATGTAAAATTTAGTAATAAAATAAATTAAATGTCAAGAAAATGTGTAGTTTTAATGAATTAAAATGTTGTTGTTTAAATCCTGTTGTGAGGTGCAGCCTAGTGTTGTTGTAACTGACACTCTACTCACTCATACTGATGTGACATAACTCTTCTGTTTTATTTCTACAGAAACTTTATAAATAGTCTTAATGTATTGTAACAAGCGTTAATGCATGAAAGTGAACGTGTCTCTTCATCTTGGCAAGCAATACGCAAAGTATGCATGATTTACGACTTTATGCCGCGAAGTAACTTGCAAAATTAACGCAAGATATTACACTTTGCAACGTGACGTTATTATCACGTCAAATCACCATCACACAATGTCAAAGAACGTCAGATTAAGCTTTTTGCATCATAAGTCGTTAATAACAGATTAGTTAAATTTGCAATTAAGTATTATCTTCTACAGGCTGGGTGGAATGGTAGATAAAACAGCCTCCGTATTTAATATATAACACCCTAGATTTGTGTGTATGTCAAAAATAAAGAACAAGCTACATTCAATATTGTACAGGATATAGGATGCCTTTTTTTAAATATGCCACCATTGGTATCTTGTAAACTATAAATCTGACAGCAATCTTTAAATCGGAACTTTCAATTGGTTTTTTGAGAAATGAAAAATATGCAGTTAAAATATTTGTAAATGACAGCTATTATAAAATATGCCGGTCAAATTTCGAATTTCTTATAGAACACCCTACATTTTATGATGATTAAATTATAGTAAGACTTTTTTGTTCTTGGTGTGTTTTTTTTACGACAAACCTTTTAAAAAACCCCGTAACTGAGCCCAAGATTTCGACTTAAAATCGCTAAGAAAATTTATTAAAATAGCTTGTAAAACCCAATATCACCATAAAATACCGAGTGTTCCATAAGAAATTGTAAAGTTGTCATCCATATTGGAAATAATAGCGTTTTAATTAGTTCAAAACGTTTCTTTACAAAATATCTTCCGTTCAGATAGGGTGTTTTTAAAACTTGACTTTATCTTTTAAACGGTTAGTCGTAGGCCTATATAAAAAACACCAAGAACCAAAAAGTCTTAAAATAAATTGTAAAATCTAAAATCCTAATAAAATATATTGTGTTTCATAAGAAATTCGAAATTTGACCGATAAATTGGAAAATGGAGGTAATTTACAAATATTTTTTAATTTCTCAAAAAACAAGGAAAGGTTAATCATTTAAAGTTTGCAGACAGATTTATAGTCTACAAGATACCAATGTTGGCCCATTTAAGAAAGACGCCCTGTACATATGAAATATCGTAATAATTGTAATCTTTTCAAACGTATAAATCACAGTACCGGTAACTAATTATACTAACAAGCATAGGTACCCTAATGTACGTAAACAGAAACTGTTTACTTGCATGTCACTAAGTTTAATCGACAAAGAGAATTGTGTATTTCACTCTTTTACAAATACTTTAATTACGAGTATTTAAATAAAATATATTATTTAAGCTTTCACAGTTCACCTCCTCTAGTTTACAAAATGAAATAATCTTTGTAAAATCAATACTTGTATTGGTAATATTGTAAAATATAAGTATACAAAGTAAAGTTATGTAAGAAAACAACAACTAATACCACTATTTACATCAAATATACCAAATGACCATATTATAAAATTATCACTCATAAGTCGCACACGGAATAACATTGTAAAACGCAAGCCGGATCCGAAATTTAATACAGAATCTTTAGTTTTTTTCTCATCGCGCAAATATAAAAATTATATAAAATGGTAAAAAAAATTATAAAATTGTTTGAAGTGAGTCAATGTCAAAGCACTCTGCTCCCTGAAACTACATTGTTAAGCCTATCCTCGTGCGAGTTGCCGATTGCTTTCTCTTTTACTGGAGCAGACCATTAAATTTATGCATCGTAATGTATAAAAAATCGTTTTCCCAGAAGGTTTGAATCACTAATTTTATTAAATTATCAAAATATGTATGTCAAGTTCAATGAACAACATTTTATTTAATCGCCTGGTTTTTTATTTCTATAAAAAAATATATAAAAAAGTATTCAATCTTCATTTTTTGAATTTGTTTTTTATTTAAATGTTATATAATTTGAAAAAGATGACAAATAACTTTGTAGCCTTGGCGAAATCTGTGATTATACATGTATAGTCTAGTCTTTGACAATATAACCTTAATAACATTCAAATTATAAATTTTAATGAATTATGGTCGAATTTCGACCACTGAGCGATCACTAGAATTTTGAAATACATATTAAAATGTACAAACAAATAGCCTCTTCTTTAAGTTTATAACAGGTCTTATGACCTAATTAACATTAAAAACATGTGTTTTTTTTTTCTATGGACACTTAATCGAAAAAAGATACTGCCAGTTAACCATAGGCGTAACCATGGCCATAACCCTCCCCCCAATTGTAAAAAAATTGTTCACAGTTTGTTTACACTTAGAATAATTCAAATATATCGCATTACTAAAAATTGAAGTTTACTGTTTATTGGTGAGTTGTGGACTACTTTAACACTATTGAAAGTATTTTCTTGACTATTATGTTTATAATTTATTTTAAATAAACAATTTTAATTAACACGATTTCTAACTTTTTTAACCTTGTACTAATTAAAAGATACAAGTTTTTCTTAACCAGTAAAATTCTTACTACGATTTTAGTAAATCTTTAACATATTATCAATCAACATCAAAATTTTTAAGAGTAGTGAATTAATAACATACACCAATACAGTATTGTTTCTCAGTTTGATTGTTTAAAAATTATCTCAAGTATTGCTTACATATTGTATTGAAAAATATCATGAAAAGGATGTTAAGAATAAAATGCTAACATATAGTAAATAAATTACCTTTAAAAATTTTGCTTACACAGCCTCAATAAATAGGAAAAAAGAATACAAAAGTGTAAATATTCAAAGCAAATGAAATATATATCAGTCAAGTGTTAAAGTTAGAATAAAATTGTAATTACTTATCAAATGA
Source organism: Philaenus spumarius (assembly GCA_018207615.1). NCBI lineage: Eukaryota > Metazoa > Arthropoda > Insecta > Hemiptera > Aphrophoridae > Philaenus > Philaenus spumarius. The sequence continues at coordinate 8,996 of JAGFPH010022243.1, read as the reverse complement.
CTACAATCACTTCATAAATTAACATTAAAAAAACATATTAAACTAGCAATATTTGTAACTATAATATTATACATTTGTCACTAAGAAGAATCTGAGAAAAATGTATAGTATTAGATATTTATTTTTTACGTTACAGCACGCAGTACCTTTTTATCGGATACATGCCGACGGGCGTTACTCGCCCTAGAAATAACCACATGTTTTAATGTGAAATAGGTCATAAGACCTGTTATCATAGGCGGCTCTAGAAAAAATTTCCTAGGGGGGCTAATTTAGTATGGATGCACCGGGGTTTGGTGGGATTCCGGAAAAAAATTAATTAATCACTTGGAAATCACACTTTCTGCAATGCTAGCACTTCAATTTTGACTAATATAGACTAGTTAAAAAAAATTAAAATAAAAAACATACAAAGTTTAACAGTACTGTATAGGATTACTCTTAAATTTAAAGGTGGAAAGGGAAGACAAAAAATGAAAACTCAAGAACAAATGCATATTGTATTTAACAAAAGGGATACATTTTAAATTTAAATATTTACTTTTATTATGAACTTCCTTTGAAATATTAATCAATAGTCAAAGTATAAAAGTGTCTATATCAACTGTAACTTTCTGTTCTTCATAGCGAACTTTTCTACAATATCGTTAGTTTCAATATGTTCTCTGAGTATTTTCTTCTCTATATACAACAAAGATAAGTTTGAAAATCACTCTTGAACACATAAATTCATTTCCTGAGTCCGACTAGAAAATCGTAGACCGAGTGAGAGGGGAGAAACGCTCTCTTACTCTCCACCGCACGCTAAATGGTTTGCCAGCGCTTCCTCTTGGTGTTGTGCCCAACTACTAATCTTTAGCGCGCCAAGTTAGTAAAATCTGTTAGAATTGAGTACATAAGACGTGCGCTTCTTAATATTTAAGTAGTCATTGATAATACTAAACAATTGTACTCGTTCGATACTCAACTATTTTATGCATGAAAGAATTTAAGGAATTTATATTTGTTGTAAATTTGTTTACCGATGTGTTTAAAAATTGATATTGGCAATGTTTTAAAATACATTTTAAATGTTAACATTTCTTGAGAGTGTTTAATTATTATAAAGTCCTTTTAAAATAAAATATTTTGGAGAAAACATTTTGACTTACTTTGCCCCGATTTAAAATAAAGGACACAGACTTAAACTGTGTTTCTATTTTATTTGCTATTACTAAATGGTTTAATTCTCCGAAAGAAAACCATTGTTTAAGAAACATTATTAATCATTTTTTTTAATAAGACCGTTTAAAACATTCTTAAATTTGTCAATTCTTTCAACACTACAATACGTAGAATTTAGGCCTATTAAAAAAGCATAGATATATTTTGATGTAAAAAAAGAAGATTTTTACGTTCATATCTGGGTTTTTATAAAAATGGAAGTGAACAAACAAACTAAATAAATATATATTTTTATTATTTCATTGTAAAACAATTCTTAAATGGTTTTATATTTTATTTAACAATTTGAATAAAATTAACAACGAGATCAATTAAGGTATAATTAAAATAGTTACACTAGTTAAAACGAAGCCACCTGATTCAGACATACACTTCATACAAAACATAACCTACAAATTATTTTAAACTATAAATTTAAACATTAGTTCTACTGAAATATAACCAACGTGTCTGATTATACTACCAACACTGACAGTCTTTTATCAACTGATCTCGTATTTAAAATGAATAAACACCGTTATAAAATTACTTTTATTAAACATTTATTACTTTCTCACTATAGTATACAGAAAGTATAGTGATCGTAAACAAAATCGATGTTGAGATTTTTGTGGAAATATCCGTTTTGGGACCCTCTGAGTCCAAAAAAGTGGTTTGTACAAAATGTCTGTCTGTATGTATACAAAACTAGAGTAAAAACTATTCAATAGATTTCAAACAAATTTGTACCAGACATGTCAAGTAGGCCTGTATATATGCACGAAAAACGGGTTTAAAAAATGTTGAAAAACGACCCCCTTTTTGGCAAAAAAACCCCCAAAAAATCTGTTATTTTTTTATTAAAAAAACGGCTCTAACGATTTTGATAAAATTTGGCTTATTTGTAGCGTTTAATGTACCCTACCATATTCAAAAAACCGCATCTTTCTAAAAATTCTCGTTTAGCTAATAATAATAACTGATTTTTTGGGGTTTTTTGGCCATAAAGGGGGGTTGTTTTTCATAATGTTTCGAAAACTTTTTTCGTGCATCTATAAAGGCCTAATTGACGTGTTTGGTGCCAATTTGTTCTAAATCGATCGAATAAATTTCTCTCTAGATAATAATAATAATTTTTATTATTTAATCTGCAACTTTAATAAAAAATCACCTCTCCTACACCACCCTACAAGTCACAGTGAATCTTTTTAATAATTTTAATATGTTTGTGAGAAAGTATGTGCCAGTTCCTGGTACCGTTTATTTTGATGATGTTTTCAGTAAATCCACCTGGGTCAAATTTTATATTTCAGGTAAGTTTCATCATGATTTGAGTTGATAATGGTAGACCAGTTTTTTAATGAGTTTCTATTATTTGCTACAGTATTATGCTTTAACATAGTTTGGTAAATTCAATATTAATTGTTTTACTATCATTAATTAAATAGACAAAAAATAAAACGGCACAACGAGGACAATAGGGGGAATTTAAAAAAATAATAAGATTTCAAATTATTACATCAAAATACACTAATCAAACTATAAATGTTTGAGAGTTTAGTAAATTAAAATAGTTATAATCAACGCTAACTTTAAACGTAGTATATTTAATTAAAACTATATGCAAACTTAATTATTATTCAGAAACTGTGTACTTGAAACGATAAAACGAGATAAATGTGCCCAAATAAAATCATTTACAATTTTCTATGGCAATGGCAATAAACGTGGCTTGCAATTTAGTAATTACGACAGCTTTATATTAGTGTAACACGATTTGCTTGCAAATCAGTTTATTTGATATAAAACCCACAAAAACATAATAAATGGGAAAAACAAGTTCTAGTCTTTATCCAAAGATGTTCGGTAGTGAGATCAATAAATTAACGAGTTTAAAAATATAGCCAATTAATTTGGCCCGCATAATAGTCAGACAATTTAAGGTGCTACATCTTCCAATCCTCAGTAGTTGCCCTTTTATTCTTAGTCTAACTAATTTAAAGACTGTTCTGTTCAACAATCGAAATAATAACATTTATAAACTTTTACCCCTGATAAAGATTTTCTTGTTTTTAATTGGCCAGGATGTTTTCCTAAAGAGATTCATATAGAAAGAACAAATTAAACAATATATTAATGAGAACCCTTAATTAATTAATTATATTGTAATTATTAAGACTAATGATAAGAAAAAACTAAACTTGGCAAGTTTAAAATGATCAAAATTGTTCTCATTGACTGGTTCCTGGTATATGCAATTTTCAAAAAAGAATGTTTTAAATTTCACCTTTTCTTGTACATGTCTTGTACTATATAATCTCGGCAAATTAAAAGCATCTACCTCTGCAAGAACTGGTTCATTATATTTATGATTGAATCAGTAAGTAAATATTAAAATGTGCACTTTTTGAATCCCTTATCTTTTGAACGTTTTACTATAAATTTATAAAATTTCGAATTAAATCATGTGGTTGTGCTCAATCTGTTTTCTAAATATTATAAAATACCATTAAGGAGAGTACAGTTATGGGGGCAAGAGCATCAGGAATGAGTTTGTGTAGTATACACACTGCTTGTGCTAGAAATGAACCTGGCCTGGCACACTAATGTGCGCCGTAATTTGTAAAAAATGTAGACATTGGTTTTGTTGTTTAAATGGTCACGCTAAAAGTAATAGCACAAGTTTATTCAATAACTACTTATCACCATTAATATGATTTTTCTGTTTATCATATTATTTTATAAATGTCTGTAAAACCAACAACTTGAATCTACTCAACTATGTTGAAGTTCCTACTGTAGCAAATCATACAAACCCCGTTTAACCACTGTTCTAACATTATGCCTCAAACCATTATGAAACGTAGATAATGACAACCAGCTGTCATGGCCGAAAACATCATTAAATGTTTATTACAAATTGGATACATATTTTTAGTTTCGATAATCAAACTTTTTAAGTTTTTGTATCACAAAAGCAAAACATTTCAGTTGCTTTGTTCCATAAAACGAGTACTACGTTTATATTGTGACCGAAACTGAATCACCAATAGATATATTGAAATTAATAAACTGTAAAGTAAAATCATTTAAAAACTATGCATTTTTGCCCGAAATTGTAAATTTTTAATAGTTGAAAACTTTTTTAAAAGTCAGAAATATGACATTATTTGTAAGGGTATGGTATTAAAAATTTTTGGTAAACAATGACTTTGATTCGTAGAATAAACCCTAATAAACCATACAATAAACTAGTATTAATTACTAGTAATAGTAAATAAAAAATATATTTTTAGTTTATAACCTCCACCATTTTAATTTGGGACAAAGTAAGTCAAAACTTTTTCTACAACATTTTTACTTTTAATATGCATATAAAATGATTTAACATTCAAACCATTTAAAATGTATTTAAAAGACACACCACCCCTAAAACTAATTATATTTTCCTTAGTTTCTTTAAAGAACAAAATGGTTAGGTCTCGGATAAGTCCAATAATTGTTTAGCCTGATTATTTACTCGATATACGTACCACAATGGTTGTTGTTACACTCCAAATGCAATATACATTTACATGTTTCTTTTCTGATAACATAAATACGCATACACATATATGCAAGAACTAAAAACTCATATACTTACACATTATACACATCTACATAATGTATTACCTTAGAAACTTCAACATCACCTCTGACCTACTTTTTCAAATGTATCATATTATGATTGTACTTTGAACTACAAATATATTTCTACTTGTTAGGTTAAAACTTTAGTAAATACTATTCAACGCCTAGTTTTATCTGTACATTATTTTATATAATGTGGCATTATAAACGGAATTTAAACTTCTATGCAAAAGGAAAATCATTTAAAGTTTATTGCAGGGTAAATAATTTGTTCACAAGAACAAACTGTATCGATAGCTGTGATAGTTGATCATTTTATATATTAAACAGAACTAAACAGATTTTGATCAAACTTACCCTAAAACCTACCCAAATAACGTATCTAGTTTCGTATCTGAGAGTATCTGCAGGGTTATAGAAACATTGAGATTTAAGTATTTGAATTTACAGTAATTTAAACCTTTATTAACTGATTATATTTGTTTGATCTACATAGAGGCCACTGTTGTCACCAATATCCGAACGGTAGAAGTTGCAAAAGCAAGAAATAATTAATGTCCGGTAATTACAGCACTTAATCTCTCTCCACAAGTTTAGCAGCTAATGGGGCAATTCTGTGCAGATCTAGATTAGATTTATAGTCAGGAATATTTGCTTTATGTGGATGAGGGTAGACGTCCTTAGGTATGGTTGTAATTGGGACAAAATAAGGGTTTAATAAATACAATTTTAAGCGGTTCGGAAGTAATGATTTACGTAATAGTATTTTATTAGTTAATTATTAAATTCGTTTATTTAGAATTTGTATAACATTTGTTTTCCATTACAACTGATTGCATTAATGCCCAGTATAACTTTCTTCGGAATAATAGTCGCAGCTGATGTGTTTCGATTCTAATTGTGTACCTAACAGTTTAGGAACCATTATTTATTTTTAGGTATGACAAAAATTATTATCTTTTTTAAAGTAATGTGTGAGCCATTTAAAATTCTTTGTATTATATTGTATATTAGTCATTAGTACTTACTTTTTTAAATTATTGTAGCAAAGGAATATCAATCGGGACATCTTGTATTAAAGCATAGCTTATATCAGGTGATTCATGGCCTAATATAATTATATCTTTGCTCAATTCTATTTTAGTTGTATAAATATTTATTCTTTTGATCAATCATTCCCAAACAAGATAATTGATTCTTTCAACTTTATAAAACATCTTAATACAGAAATAAACACACTAAATAGTAAAGCAACGAAACATCAACTTTGACTCTCAGGATAGCAAAACCAAGCTACCCACAGACAGGGAAGAAGATGTAGCCCATACAAGGTATGTTCTTCTTATGCATACATGGGAATTAATGCTTTCCCGAAGATACTACAGATTATGTTCTTAGCGGATCGGAGGGTTTACTTGTAGAATCTTCCATTTTTAGCCATTTATTTAAAGTATTCATCCGAGAATTTTTCGAACTAATCGGATCTGATGTATGCTGCTCAATATTAACCATAAGCAAGATAAAACAGTCAGAACTATATTACCACCAATTCTACCACATCAATGTGATATTATATTAAACAAGTCAACAACCCATCCGTTATAAGTAACTTTGGCACAATTACAGTTTAATTTAATTAAAAAACATTGTCAGGTTTGAAGTTGTACAATCCGTTTTAATTTAAAAGAATTTCATTGCCAGAGTACAGCGAAAATTAAGTAATGTGAAGTGATAAAATAAATAATTGCATTTTTTATTACAGCACAAATCTAAAGTTTGTTGTTCTTTTATTTCCATTAGTAACGAATACGAGAATGCAAAACTCAAAATGGAGGAAGGAAGCAAAATAAGCGTTTATCCTTTTTAGATACTTTTCACATATTTTTAGTTCAATAATTAACTCTGTAAATATGTTATTATTAAATACACCTGCCAATCATCACAAGAACTTAGAGTTAGAAAAATTTTATATTATTTTATTAAATTTATTTTTATTATTTTATTAAATATTAAAAAATATTTAAAAATTTAAAACTTTCTATGATTAAATTTACTTCGAATATTTAAATCTATTCAATATAATTTTTTGTTGGATTATATTTCCATAAAATAAATTTCAGAAAATTAATAAAAACACATTCCACAAAAAAGAATATTCTGTTATATACCCGTGTGTTATGTTCTAGAGGTAAAATTATCTACTTTCCTAAAGCAATTATGTTATATTTTTTTTTTAAATCTGCCATATTGTTGTTGACTAGTTGCATTACGCAATTTGCCCCTTTGGCTGTGAATATGAGATTAAATGGTGCGTAGTAGTGGTTTAAAAAAAATTAACAAAACTAAATAATAGTAAAAGAAGAAAAACTATTTAATTTCTCAAAATAAATGCATTTGTAAGACTAGAAACACTAACAGACAATCATAGTCGGAAAATTAAACTTGTATTTATTAAATCAGTTGCGTTGGTAGCTAATTCAATTTACCGAAACCAGGTTACATAATTTAACGAAATCTAGGAGTTACCCTATAAATACCTTAATATTGTTTAGAAATAAAGTGATGTTGAAAAATGTTTCTTTGTGGTAATGACGTTTTTTTTCACCAGGAGACAAATAATTTAATACAAAAGAAATTAAATTTATGACACAAACTTGTAGGGAACTGATGTAACGTTAGCAATACTCGATGTGATTAACTTACAGTTTAGGAAATGTAAATTGTTTACATCAGTTGAAATGGTGAGTTCTTTTCAGGATTATTTTACCTAAGTAAAAGTACACCTGCTACTTCTGGAAAATATCTACGTAGTTTTTCGTTTCATGAACCCCAAAACAATTTTGAATTAATAAGTTTACTATAAACTAATTTTTGACATCAACAACATTTCACCAAGGGATGGAAAAATATAGATTTAAGGTCAAAATCCCATAAATCCTAATAAATGTGTTCAAAATTAATTTAAATCTTTTAAATAGCATCTGAAACATTTGTCTCAACCATTTTTTGTTTCAACCAATCCTCAATCAAGTGGTGTCCAATATTGGATCGGAGATCAAAATTATTCAATATTCCCTTGGCCCAGTGAACCTTTTTGTAAATTATATCTTCTAACTGTATAATATTACCAATAATATTGTCTGCAACTTTTTTAACTGCAATTAATTCTCAGCGCAAGGGATGAATATTTTGATTTAATACTTATATTTCCGTAGTAAAACTAAGTTATAATTTTACCAGCGCTTGTAGGTCTATCAGAATGAGTTTTAATTTATATTCTATTTTGAAAAACAAGTTTAATACATCGTTCTATTTAAATATCTCATGTCTTATATACCCGTATTTGTTAGTAAATAAAATAGTTATAAATTATTGTTAATTCAATTCATTTATCCATACATATAAAAGGCAAAGCCCTCACTCACTCACTCACTCACTCACTCATCATCACTAATTCTCCCACTTCTCATGAAACTAGAGAGATGAAATTTAGCATGTGTATACTTTGTGATGTAAATAGGAAAACTAAAGAAATTTCATTTTGATATTCAAATTTTTAAGGGTAGTTTTGGGGGTTTAGGGGTAGTTTGACCGATCACAGTTTCTCAAAAACCATGCCACTTAGGAACTTTAAATTTGGTACAAATATTGCTCATAGGCACTAGAGGCACACGAAGACGGATTTAAAAATATTTGGCATGTAAGGGTTGTAACAACCCTTAAATCAATAAATATTGTTTGATATATATCTCAAAAACCTTACTTCCTAGGAACGTGAAATTTGGTAAACATATTGCTCATAGGCACTCGTAGAACGGATTTTAAAATATTTGGCCTGTAAGGGTTGAAACAACCCCTAAAACAATACATATTGTTTGTTATATATCTCTAAAGTCCTACCTCCTAGGAATGTGAAATTTGGTACACATATTGCTCATAGGTACAAGAGGCACACTAAGAACGGATTTTAAAATATTTGGCCTGTAAGGGTTGAAACAACCCCTAAAACAATAAATATTGTTTGTTATATATCTTAAAAACCTTACCTGCTAGGAATGTGAAATTTGGTACATGTATTTGCCACAGGAGCAAGAGGCGAACTAAGAAAGAATTTTTAAATAATTGGCCTGTAAGGGTTGAAACAACCCCTAAAACAATAAACA
>JAGFPH010022242.1:0-12742 GCA_018207615.1 Philaenus spumarius | reverse complement strand
ACTGTAATTATTTTGCGTCATTAAGAAATGTAATTATATGAAAAAATTAAATGATTAATATTATTTATATATTGCGTCATTATTCTTCTTTAGACCAAATCTCTGTTCCTTTAGTCACTATTGGAAACAGCTGACTCGTTTCTTATTTTATTAATTTCTCTGTGACATGGACATAAGCGTTACAGATACCCCCTGTTCATGAAAGAAATTCAAGGAATTTGCTTTCATGAACACCAAAAACACCACAGTCCATGTAACAGAGAAGAAAATTTTCTTCCTTTTTTTTTTTAAAATTTCAAAGAAATTTGGTCTTTACATTATTCAAAATTTTCAAATTTACAAGTTATACTTAAATTTCAATCATTATTCCTATTCCAAAATACTTCACTTGTCAATGTTTACTTTCACTTAACCATCAGTTGCCACAAAAATTTAAAAATTCAAAAACTCAAAAAATCAAAAATTCAAAAAATTCAAAAAACTCAAAACAATCAAACATTTAGATCAGATACCACAATTAAACAACATTAAAAAGTCAATTACACATCAAAATTAAGTTTCACAATCAAGTATTACAATTAACATTACTGAAAAAATCAAGTTTACATATCATTATTCATTATCAAGATTATCAATCAAATTATACATCATTGTAATCATTCAAGTATCAGAGTTCTCATTGTCCATCTCTCAACATATTATCAAGCTCAACATCTCTGCAAATTAACATTACACATCAATTGCAAATCAAAATCCACTCATTAATCAAATTCTACACATTATAAATTATCATGACAACAAATTAAATTCACTTATTTTCATCTTTAATCTGTGGCAACTCTACACTCAATCACTCTTAGTTAACACATTTTAAATCAATCATTCACACCACAAATCAAATTCTTCACAATATTCAAATTTACATTTACATTTACATACATTCATACCAATTCAACACATCATATACATATCAAATTGTGAATAATATCTTTAAAAATGGCAATAACCCCCTCTCAGACAACGTATAAGGATAACTCCATGAGAGTGCAACTACCTGACAAAAATGGAAAGAAGAAAAAAAATAAAACAGTCAACGGCGTATGTATATGTACATAAAACAAGTTGGTGATGGTGTGCGTCAGCAAACACCATCCTTATAACTATGGAGGTTTATGACACCAGCAAACATCAATTATAAATATAAAATTGAAATTTGAAAAAATATTTAAATTGTCTCGTTTCATTTCTTTCATGCATATCTCCCATCATCCATTCCTTAATTAACCCCCATCAAGCTCCCAAACATGTTGTTGAAGGTCACAGCATTGCCATACATTGTCTGTATCCAATGTATAACCCCCTACAACATTTTATTAAAATGAATTTAAAAATAGTGAAAACAAATCTAAAATCTTTAGTTTGCCACTCCCCATCGAACTTTCATACACGTCTCATTCGCACTACAAGTTATAATATATTTCAAGTTTATATTTTTCAAAAATTATTTAAAACAAAGAAACAAAAAACAAAAAACTATATACAAAAGGATTGAACACCAATCAAGTAAGTAACCTTTTTCTTTTTTCTTGTAGGCCTCTTCAAAATAAGTAGGCCTAGCCTATGCTTTATTAACTTCGCTATCTTTTCTTTTCTGACAATGTTTAGTTTGTAAATTTTACTTTTATGTTCCATTTTTTGTTTTTTGTTTGTCTTCAAACCTTTCTTTATAATTTCAAAATATTTACCTTCAAAATCACAACCCTGTTTAAAATTTATTTTCCAAAATTTATTACTTAAAACATTGATAAGCCTATTCATTTTTAATTTAGCATTCATTCCAGTATCAACTTCTTTATCCTTACTTATTTCCACAATAACCTCTTTATAAATATCTCCATTAACCTTTTCAACAATTCCAAGCTCTACAACATTAGGCCTACTCTCTACAATATTATTTCCTGAAACACAATCGTCGCATGATTTTTCAACAACTACTTCATTTACATTACTTATTTCATTCATACACTCTGTCAAATTAGGCTTAACAAACTCATCAACTTTACTATCACTTACTTCAGTCACACTATTTTTCACCTTTACAATATCTATCTTATTAGTTACATTTTCTTTTACTTCTAAACTTTTTAGAATTTCATTAAATCTTAAATCATTTTCTACTTTTAAGTCTTGCATCTCTATTTTGAGATTGTCTAATTTAGAGTTTAAATTGTCATTATTTGCTTTTATTTCTGTTCTTAAATTATCATTATTTGTTTTGATCTCTACACTTAAATTTTCAATCTTACTATTTAGATTTTCATTGTTTACTTTATTGTCTACTTTATTCTCCTCCAATTTAGCATTTAAATTTTCAATGTTTACTTTGATTTCTGTTTTAATTTCAGTTAAAAAACACATCATCATTTCCTGAAATTTATCTCCTCCAATATTGTCATTTGACCTAACCTCTTTTAAACTTTCACTAGGCTTATCTTCAATTGTCTCTTTCATTTCTGACTCCTCTACCCTACTTTGTACACTCTCATTTACGGACTGATCCAATTCTAAACCTGAATCATTCAGGCCTAACTCCTCTACCCTGTTTGCCATATTTTAAAATTTATTTCAACAATTTGAAATTAAGTTGTCTGCCACAACGCCTCAAAAATCTCCAAAAACGCCACGATATCCATTCCGCCTTCGTTTAAAAGCCCCCGAGTTGAGCGCCATTTTGTAACGGAAGGTTACAAAAAATAAAATATAAAACTGCTTTTGTTATTCAGCCCCACGTTGGGAAAGCCATTTTGTAACTTATGGTTACAAAAAATAAAATAAAATGTTAATTATACTGTGTTAAAAAAAATGGGGTTCGGTAAAAAGTTCAAAAATAAAAAAAAATATGTTTTAAATCAAAATAAAAATGCTATATGTGGATTATCTAATAACCATTAATATCTCTTCAACCTCCTTTACCTATTTACCTTAAAAAACAAAAAATCGTCGCTCATGTACCACTTAAAATTGCTTATGCACCTCCTAGGCCTATTGCCTCACTACAATAATAATCATCACCCACCTTAACTCTTCATAACATCTTTCTTTCAACTTCAACGTAGAACAATATTAATATTTCACCTTACTTCAACTCATCTTATTATTATAACCTTAAAACTCACCTTACTTAAATTCACCTTAAAAATCACCTTCACTTGACTCCCATAATCTCAATAATAAAAAAAAATAATCATGATAGTTTGCGATAATCCACATATAACCTCACTCATGCTCTGTTTGCATATATTTATTTATAATTACTAATCATTGAAAAATACTTGTTAATTAATTCTATTTTCTTAGGGGTGGGAACTTGGCTAATTAAAGTAGTGACTAAATGGACACACGTGGCTATATAAAGAAATTCAAGGCATCGTGGCAGCAACTATTCGTTTACTCTGACATAATTAAAGAATGCTGATTTACAAAGAAATACATCAAGACTACAAAAAACAAACAACAAATCATTTATATATAAATATGTACAAGTTACAATTAGGCCCTAGTTCACCTATCGTATGACGCAATAACTAAGAAAATTGAAGCTAAGTTATTTCTCAAAAAAATTGTAAAACTCTATAATGCAGACCTCTAAAGTTAAAACTAATGGCCATATTTACTCACGATACCAGTTGTTTTTGTAATTTAACTTTGTTTTGCACTGACTCTATTTGATTTAGCTAGCTTGTTTCCATAACGTTAGTCCAGTCACATGGCGGCTTTTTATAACTTCACTTTTCAGGAAAAGTACACAACAGATTTTAGTTTCTAAGTCTTCACCAACTTTCAAGCACTTTTACTTCATTTCGATGCAACATTTGTTGCGGTTTTAAGGAAAATATAACATTTACGACGACTTTTCACCACCACCGTCCAGTTACTTGAACAGTTCGTTACGCCATTTTTATAGAAGACCCTGCTACAAATACGTTCCGATTCGTCCCCAGTAAGAAGCAATACGTCTCACAACGTTCCAATTCTTGTGACATCTGTGTTCTTTTGCATACATAGATTGATCCCCTCTCTCTCTTCCAACTGCTTTCATGATCACTGTACACACTATCATATTAAGTTTTTTTTTTTTTCATATTACATTGTGCCATGTACTGTTGTTATATTCCTTTTATTTTTATTATTATTTATTTATTTATCGAACTGTTTATAGTGTTAAATACCGCTTCATATTATTTGCTTATAATGCACCACTCGTTGAAATAAAGTTTCTGAACAACTCCACCCTTTACACACGCTTATATTTTAATATATACTTTTTAAGTCTGCTTTTGTATTTCCTATTTTTACAGTCTGCTTTTACATTTTATTATTTGTTTATTAAAGAAAAAATGATTCTACTGTAATTATTTTGCGTCATTAAGAAATGTAATTATATGAAAAAATTAAATGATTAATATTATTTATATATTGCGTCATTATTCTTCTTTAGACCAAATCTCTGTTCCTTTAGTCACTATTGGAAACAGCTGACTCGTTTCTTATTTTATTAATTTCTCTGTGACATGGACATAAGCGTTACATAGTAAGTACTTTTCAGCTAAGAATCATGACCTGAGAAATTAAAATTAATGTAGTATAATATTGAAGGTAGTTACAAGTATATAAATGCTAAAAGAGCATGCAGAAAAGTTATATGTGGATTATTATTTTTTTTATATAAGAGTCAAGTGAAGGTGATGTTTAAGGTTTTTTATATGAGTTTTTAAGGTGTAAGGTGGAGTTGTACGTTGATGTTAAGGTGGAGTTCCACGTTGGATTTAAGGTGAGACATATGATGTATAATTTTTTATTATGGAGGTAGAAGAGTAAGGAGAGTTTTTGGTGATAATTAAGTTATTTTATGAGCGACGATTTCTTTTTAAAGGTGAATAAATAAATGAAGTAAAGGCGAGGTGAACAATAATCCACATATAACGTTTTTTATTAGTTTGAATATTTTTTTTTATTTTTTGCAACTTTTTCGAAAACCCATTTTTTTAACAGTTTATCTTTTTATATTTTTTATTTTTGTAACCTTAAGTTACAATGATTGCAAATTACTGTCTTATTTTTTATTTTATCTAAATGCATTCAACTGCAACATTTTCAGAAAACTTCAATGTACAATTTGTAGGACACAAAATTCGTTCAAACGACTTCATGTTTCCAAGTAACTCAACTGAAAATCAGGTTTTTTCGCCTACTTATAAGCTAATTATCTTTAAGTAAAATAGATAATTTCCATTGTTTAGCACCTACTAATATTGTAGTTTTGTTCGTTAACAACTTCCCGCAAATTTCAAAAGATTATCTTCAAAATTGAATGAATGATTTCTTAGATTGCAGAGGGCTGCATAGGTCTGTTTCTTCCTGGTATGGCTCACCCATAAGTTACTGTCATTACCAGTTGGTCAGCAACTTCAACATTATTGCTTTCACTGGCCATTGACTTGCCAAGCCCAAATGATACCATCAACTTTATATGAATGAAAATTCAGGCACTATTATGCTCAGACTAAGCATGGAACAACAGCAGAGTTTGACATGATTCCAACAGTTGTAGTCAGACAGCTTGTTTCTGCTATGACTACTTGCTACTTCAGCATACTTTGCCAAACTTTTGTGGACTGGTCTTAAAATTCTTAACTGTTCACTGTCCCCTTCCTACTCAATAACTGACTCCCTTACTTTGTCAAATCCAATTAATTGATATCATAATGTATATACAGCACAAATGAATTTCATAGGCCGACATAATTATTTGTTCAAATAGGCCTTTTTAATTACTACCATTTTTTATGTGCAAAATATTATTAATAATTAATGAAATTAATTCTATAATAACTTACTTCACATATTAAATTATATTTAACCAATGAAATTTGAATTATTTCAATAGTTTTAAACATTAACATAAATTTGACATTTATTAATGTAGAGAAATTTTTATTTATAAATTTATGCAAATACATATTACATATCAAAGTATTTCTTATTTTTTTTTATTTTTTTATTTGTGATAGGCTTATTGTGAAAATATAATATAAATTATAATTTAACCATATCATTTATTTATATAACAAATTCATAACAATGAAATTATTGTAGCGTTTTTTTAAACATCCCGGTAGTAAATTCAATTTCTGAAAACTCACTACATCTATGGACACGAATTTCGCAATGCACTGCACTACACAACAAAAACCAGCGCATGTGCACTTGAACCTGATTTATCAAAGATTCATTTTTTGTGTTAAGATGACGAACTAAGTTAAATATTAAATATTTTTCATGTGATTATAAAGAGCCTAGAAAGTACTGTAAATATTTTAGAATTTCAAGAAATATGTGTTTTATACATTGTAGGCCTAAACATAGTTTTTCTGTAGTAGGGATTAACCAAGAAGCGATGGTGCAGCTACAGATCTTAAAATGTTCTAAACCATTCCATGAGTCATATTCAAGGATCAGCAATGCAGGCTGTTGGTGATTGTGCAGAGATAGATCATGCTTGGGTTGGAGAAAATCATGTATCTCAGGCATAGACCTCGCAGCTGACGTGTAAATATGTACAGTAGGATTAAATCTCCTGCCAATAGAAGTAGGCTACTATCTATTATGGTTGCAAAAGTTTTAAAAATATATATAATTAATAAAAACTTACATTACTCGCTGTAAAAATTCTTCACCCGTTCCAGCCGGTCTTGAAATGTCTACCATATTCAAATTAAATGGAGGTACATAAAAAGCTTGAGAACCTGAGGTCTCATCATTTGCCTCCATTTTAATCTGAAATAACAAATAATAATTTTTAGAGGAAGTTACAATTCAAGGTAATCCGAAGATCACTTCACAACTCTCACATTTTCAACAAAACATAACACAACTAACTGTAGGTTGCCATTTTTAAAAAATTATCGTAGGTAATTTACAGCTGCTTAACCCGACATAAGTCACATGTCTGTTATTTTTGTTACGATTAGAGCCCGGATGTTTGGCAAAATGCCTTAATTTTACTTATTTGCCTTTTTTAGCTCTTTCAACCTATTTGAATTATTAAAGCCTATTTTTGCCTTTTGCAAGTAAATTGAATAATGTTTGTACATTAAAATGTGTCCAGAGTGGAACGGGAATAAGTCGGAAACTTATACTAAGAAACCAAATTCTCTGACAGATGTATATTTCTTATGAATTAGGCGTGTTTATAGTTGTGGACAGCGTAACTCTGAACCACGATCGCTTCACATCCGCTGTACATCCTTTAGACGCTAGCCTTTTCCTGTTTCAGAGTTACACTGTCGACAACTATAGGGAGAGAGAGAGAATGAACTGTTTCCAATTTTTAGGAAAAAAGGTTCCTTCTATTGTTGTCCTTGTAGTCGTATCGATTAAAACTATGCAGTAGGCATGTAATCCTGCTGTATAGTAGGGACAGAGTCAAGCTTTGTTTGTTTAGCCTACTCTCACCAATAACTCAACTGTCATGTCTGCTGCCAGTTCTGTCTGACAGAAGACAAAGTCTAACAACAGACACTTTAAAGAACCTTGTGGTAATGTGTAACCAGTAAAATGCAAGTTATCTGAATTATTTGTTTATTGGTTGTTAAAATATGTTATGCCTTTTTTGTGTTTTGTTCTGCCTTTTTTGCCTGCCTATTTTAAGTGTTATTAATGCCTAAACATCCTGGCTCTAGTTATAATATATAGATGATGGCATGTCGTTGCAAGCAACCAGTTGGTTTAGTTTTGTTATTTTTATTAAAGAGAAGAATTATAAAAGGTTAACATAGTTGTTTGATTGATTGTTAATTAAAGATTAGTTGTTTTAAAAACGATTTATTAATTACTTTCATTTAAATATATTTTCTTTCCTAAACTCAAAAGGTTATAGGCCCAGACACGATAAATATGTAAGTAGCCTAAAGTAAATAAATTTATTAAAAAAAAAAAATATGAGTTCGTTACAAAATTTACCTTTGTTACAATTCAAATATTTCCCTAACTCTGTAAATAAAATAAGAACGAAATTAAAAATACGTATTGGAGCGAGAGAGATAGAAGTCAAATTGGAATGTCATTCATTTAGTTAATCCGTCATACACGCCCGACACCTAGCGACAATTATGCGCAACACTAAATACTACAACGAAAAGGTACGATCAAATCACGACTTTCAACTCGAATTCATTAAAATAAAATTACAAAACGAATCTGTAGACCTACATCAAAAATATTCAAAACTAAATTCTGCATCCAGGAAAGCTAGAATAACAACATAAAACCAAGTCAATCGATAAAGATTTATGTTAAAACACAAGGAGAAACTAGGCCTATCTAATTACAAATCGAAGAGAAGTTGGCAGAATAAATCCGATTACAAGAAAAATACATTCTTATTAGAAAATTAAACCAGGCCTATGAAAAGAACCAATTTTTTACATCTCAAATGTCTTTGGTCTAAATCTAAAATAAACGCCGATTGTAACGTGCTGTCGACTCACTGTTACAATCAGGTCCCAGTTCGGACGCCATTTTGCAACGTGCTGCGCTCTCGCCAGCCGTTTACAAACAAATTTATTAATAAAAGATAAAAAAAATAAATAAATAAAATTTTGACAAATTTTTTCTAAGTGAATTTAACAAAAAAAAAAAAACCTTTAGCTGTGTAACAATTATTTATAATATCATACCTTCAATTTATATACCTTACTTTATTAATATAACTATCAATTCAAAATACTACAAGACATTATTCCCTTAACCACAACAAAAAACAATCAAACATAACCCCAAAATTGAAAATAGGTTATATTGTAGTCAGATCTGTGTTTGTCACAGTTGACTACCAAATCTCTGTTACGCATTAATTTTTACATCTGTGCATACAGCTGATAGCTACAGGGTAGGCCGCCCTAGAAGCACGACATCTATGTTTCTACACACAGAGGTCGTACCGCCAAAACGCACCACTCCCGCCAACAACTGACGCCATTTTGTGTCACTTATAAACTACACTGACTTTAAGTTTCATAAAAAAGGTTCAATTTACCATGAAGTACTTCTAGGAAGAAAAGGACTCAAATTAAGAAAGCATAGTAGTTGGCACTAACCCTTTAATGCCACATTTTGATATTTAAACACTCATAAGATAAAGAAAAATATTGGCAAATCATACTACGTACTTTATAGGCTCAGACACTCAAACATACACTCTAATTATCAACCTTTTAAATTTAAAACATATTACAATATAAATTATTAAAATATTCAAATGCAGACTTAAAGTTATTACTTACGTATTCTTTATTTTTATAGTGCACTTTTTATTAAAAAGAAAAACTTACAACATTTTTGAAATGAATTTAATTTTGAGATAACCCCTTTATTAAAATAACCCCTTTTATCAAAATTTTCCCTTATACATTATGTTCGTAGCACTCTAGCCTCGTCGTATTTTATTCACTTAGACACTAGTTGAAAGGTTTATATGCGAAACATTATACCGACGCCATCACTCGAGATTTTCAAAGTTAGTTTTTTCAAATACAAATCGTACGATTTACGCCGTTTTACCAACTATATACACAGCACTGTCTCTAGTTGTGTTTACACATACTTTAGCAGTGTTTATACCTTAAACACCGCTAAAAACCACTTTCGTGAATATATTTCACTATCGACCAGCAAAACAGGTCTCACTCCTATGAGCTCTCAAGAACAAGTCTAACAAAGGATAGCGTCTTGGGCATCTCCCTCCTTCGAATATGACGTCACATCGCATGATTTTTCCATGGGACCGCAAATATGTCTCCCTACGCTTGCTTATGTATATGACCAACATCACAAACCAAAATTCTGTCCTTGTTTATGCAAACATCACAAATCAAATTATGCATACTACCAACGTAATAAATCAAATTTCTGTTCTTTCAATGTCTACAACTGTCTTTTCAACGTTTAATAACTGTAGGCTAGAAATCGAGTGAATCACTTCTTCAATTTACTTTAATACTGTTCGATGTTTTGTATTTTGAACATTGTGAAATAAGATTGAATAGATTAAATAAGATTAAATTTAAAATTGAAATAAGATATTAAGTATACTTTTATTTTATATTATTAGAAACGTCTGCATTTCCCCTATGAATTTCTATGTTTATTATTTGTTTACAAAATACTAAGTTTTTAAAATAGGCTAAAATGTCCAAAGTTTACATAGCGACTCCCTTTACGTTCTACCCTTATTTAAATGATTAAAATCCCTGACACTCACATATATTACACGATAAGCTATTATAAATATAAAACCGAAGCCCCGACCGACAAAATTTAATCATAGGCGGATATTTCATTTATGTAAGCTCCTCCCACGAAACGCTGTGATTGGTCCACGTAATTCTTGCCACCAAATGAAAATAATACGAAGAATAAGATATACATTCTAGAAATTAGATAGCAATTATTGTAATAAGGAGTTATTTAAGTGTTTTCTATAATTTAACTGTTTAAAATCATATTAAATTTCATTGTAAAACATTGTTATGTATCAAAACAAATCCACACAATTAAATAAAGACACAATTCCAATAAATCACACTTCACGACTCCCAAACACCTATTACATTAACAAACCCAAATCCCAGAAGATATGAAGATTCATCAGGCGTTATTATCCATTTCCTGGAAAGGTAGAGAAGCCCCAAAAGAAGGACATTGTTAAGTTGGCCACTGAATAGTGCATTTGATACAATTTTGGCTGTTGAAATTTAAAGAAAAGAATCGGTATTTGAATAAATATGAAGCTTATGAAGTTCAGTGTTTTTCCTTTATAACAATTATTATCAAATTCTAATCTACAAGAAAAAACAACCAATTGGGTGTGAACTTTCCAATTAACTAGGCCTAGTCTATTTAAGATCCAACCACCAAACCAGTTACCTTAGAGGGATCACTTATCTGTTTAAACTAAACTGTGAATAATAATAATATATATATGTTATGCATATAGATTTACCAAGAACCTTTGAACTTTAAATTATCGTAAATTCAGTGATCCATTATAATACTCAATCCATTTAACCAAATAACCTTTTTGACGATTCCTTATAATCGTGCTCTCATTAATTTTGTACATATGTTAATTGTGTTATCTATAATTAAATTTGTTTTCTTTTTAAATACTTTGGGAAAAAGACGGCTCCAACCTACCGAGTTAAGATCTTGTGTCTTTAAAAATTATTGAACAACAATTAATAACCTGTTTATCATCAAACTTAGTATTCCTAATCAAATAATATTGTTCTTTGAAAAAGAAATATCATTTTATGTATTACCTGTAATAATACAGAAGTAAAAGATTGTTTTATAATTGTAACCCTTGTCGACCATCTTATTTTAATATAGATCTAATTGTAAAATAAAGTTATTGTGTGTTGTAGTACCTTTACTAGCTGCTAATAATTTTAATATTTGGAAGTTTCGAGTAAAATGTTTGTTAGATGAAAAATCAGTAGCTGATGTTATTGAACAAGAAATTGATACAACAACCCCAGAAAAGGAAAGAACTTTCAAAACTAATGATGCAAAGCAGCTAAATCAATTATTGTTCAATGTCTTACTGATAAACATTTTTATTTAGTTAAAGACGCAAAAACAGCTAAAAAAATTATAGAATCATTGGAAGCAGTATTTGAAAGAAAAAGTGTATTTACAAAATTACACCTGAAATGAAAACTATTATCATTAAAATGTTCTAATAATGAAAAATTAGAGGATCATTTTCTTAAATTTGATTCTATTATTAGAGAATTGGAAAATATGAAATCAAAAATAGATGAATCAGATAAAATTTGTCATCTGTTACTTACAGTGCCTGAAAAGTATAATACTGTAATTACAGCTATAGAAACGCTAAATAATGAGATTACTCTGGAATTTGTCAAAGCAAGATTATTAGATGAAGAATTAAAATTTGAAAATAAAGACTACAATAATAAAGAAGAACAGGTATCATTTAAAGCATTTTCATACATTTGTTACAAGTGTGGTAAGCAAGGTCATAAAATATCGGAATGTCCAATGAATAATATTAGTGATCGTGGAAGAGGAAGAGCAAGATTTTTCCGAGGACAAAATTCAAGAAGAGGACATACTGCATATGCTCATCAAGTAAACGATGTTGAAATATTATTTATAGCTACAAACTTCATATCACATGAAGATAGTGATATTTTTATTTTGGAATCTATGTACAACACATCTTGTTAAAAGTGGTCTTGAAAAATATATGTCAAATATACAAAAGTTATCAACAGAAATTAATATACATATTGTTCAGTATCGAAACCTTTATTTAATATTGACTTTGCCAGTTCAAACAGAATAATTATCAAAACATCCCCTCTCTCGAGTTCCGTTTTATTGTACGGTGGTAGATGGCTTCTTGCTTTGACCGCACGCAGATCATATCAAATAGTTACAAAGTTTTAGTTACTTTTTTTGTTAAGTTTTTATTATTTCGACTGTCCAGTTATACAGTCTTCAATTCATTAAATAAGGACATTGTCAGTGAATCATCACAAATTCGTTCTTTATTAAATACCGCAAAACCATACAGAGTCTATGGTAGGTTTTTCATACCGTAACGTGTCTTTACCACGTGAACTCTTAATTGTATATAATTTTTGTCATGTTT
>JAGFPH010022240.1:0-12743 GCA_018207615.1 Philaenus spumarius | reverse complement strand
GTTCTTAAAACATTATTTTTGAAAATGAGTCGGTAGATCAAAGGAAACCAAGTTTGTTCTTGTTTTTTTGTCCGGTTGATTGGTACATGCCCTTTTGTAACAAAAAAATAAGCCTTCAACTGTTTCAAGTTCCTATCAACAAGTGTGATTTATTCAGGAATTTATTAATGAGTAAGTATCATTGTTATTTGTATTTAATTAAAGTTGTAAAGAAATTACAACTAATTATAACTCATAGTCCTTGAAAGATTTTTGGTCAAAACACCAGCAACAAAAGTTTATAAATAAACTTTGGGACTGTCTGTTTATAAAAAAACAGATCAGTTTGATGGAATAGTCTGTTTAAAAAAACCAGAACAGTTTGAAAAAAGCTAAACAAGTTCTGTTTTTAAAACTGTCCGTTTGGTGGAAATCCGGCTATAGGTTTGTTAAAGTGGAGGTCAGATTCGGACGGTTGTAATCAGTTGTCATGACATCTTGCAGTAGTAACAATCCTTTTTTATGCTATAACTGCAGTCTAACGTTGACCCAGTTTATAATCCTCACAGAAAATGAACTTGCATTGCAAAATTTCTTGTACAAACACAGCGATTGCGACTGTCGAAAAAGATACTGAGTGCGGGAATGTTCCAGTAGCGTGAGATAAACCGTCACTAGTTCTTCATTAGATGACGACTTTTAAAGTAAGTTACTCATTCGTATTTCTTTTTCCGTGCCGTTAATTAATTGTTAGAATATGTAAAATATCTCAATACGGGAACATTTACTTGAAACATATTGGAACTAGGGACTATAAGTTAGAATTTCAGGGTATACTTTTTTAGGATGAATTTATTTTTCCGGGCCTTTAATCATTTTTCATCATACCAACGCAATAAACCATTGTTTTCAGTACTATCAGCTGTGGTTAAAACCATTCGATTCCCGATAGGCCGGGTAAACAGTTCTGGTAAAACTGTAAAAAGGAGTAGGCCGGGAAAGAAGGTTCCACGATTTGTCACCACGAGCGCTGCTATTCTTCTTATATTCCATTATACAATTTTTAATCAGCTGACTGTTAATAGCAACATAAACAAATTGAACAATAGCAAACCTTTGATGCTGTTAGTTTATTAGCCTATAGGCCTAGACTATTGTAAAAGTGGAAACGTAGGCCTACTTATAATGGGATTCAAATATTAATACTCCTGAATCAATATTGAAAACAGCACCTGACTTCCAAACGGATACCCAAAAATGTAGAACAGTTTTTGTCATTCTGAAAACGTCCAGGTTTTACAAAAGAAACTCCCAAATAAGGGGATTAACATATCGAATAACCAAATCTGTACCATCAACATTTCTTTCAATTTGGAAAATTAGCTACTGTTCTTAATCTAATAAATATTTGATTGTTTAAACAAGTTACTTTTGTTTGTACTTAATAGCTTGAAACAGTTCAAATATATAAAAAAATAACAAGTTACAGATAGTGCCAAGTAGCGTGAGTATGCGTTGTAACGTCTTACCCTCTCCTACTCGACTGAGTCTTCAGTACAGTCACTACCAAAAAGTGTTGATATAAATCAACACGACTACATAGCAGAAATGAATTAGGTAGGGCAGGCGGTTCTGACTATACTCCGCCGCGAGAGGGGAAATGTGGTGGGAGCCGGCGTAGGAGACTTGCACACCCCCTCTTCGCGCTCCATCCTAATTGGCGCTATCTATAAGAGGTGGTGTAGGATCAAGTTTATTTTTAGCCACCCTGTGTAATTAATAAAAGGTGGTATGATGAAAAGTACTGTTCATAACTCTTCCGAAAGTGCTATACCGGTGCTTGATCGAATTCAAGTAATCGGCTTCGCCTCGTACTCGAAACTCGATCGTGCACCGGTAACGGCCACTTGTGACGAAATATACTATTAATTCATTGTTAGAATACATAAATACGAAACATGTCAATATGGGAAGATTTGCTTCTGACAAAGTAATAGTAAGCAATTACCTGCACTTTTTTTTAACTCGTAAAAAATATTTAAAAAAGTTTAAAATAAGTTGATTTTTTTGTATTTACTAATAATTAATCCTAAGAATATAAAATTAAAAAGAAAATCGAGATAAAATATATATTTTTTTTAACTCTAAATGAGCGGTAGCCCATATTTTAGCTTAGCACTTTAAGGGTTAATGTTGTAATACCCTTAATAATTAACACAATTTTACAGCACTGTGTGTTACAATTTTTTACTAAATAAAATGAGGTTGATTTTTTAATGCCTCATTAAAAAAGAAGAAAACATGTTACTAGTAGTTTTGCTTTTTAATGCCTCTAAATTTTACACTTTTGATAAAATTTAAGGTTAGGAACACTGATTAATTCATAAAAATGGGTCTAATAATTACAACCTTTCTCATGTAAGTATAATAGGTTATTTGAATGGAGTAGCTATTGAAGTTCATCCATGGAACTGAAAAGTAGTCCTTCAGTCCTTCAAGGTTTGTTCTTGACATTACGGCCCATGATGATCTATTGCAGGACTTTCTTCTGGAGTTTCATTTCCTTTTTCCGTAATTTGTATTTTTATTATTCACAAGTAGGCAATTTTTGTTTATTCCTTTGTTCAATAAAGCTTGTCCATGATTTGCAGATATTTTGTAATGATTTTTTTAAAGCTGGATCCTTTCTGATTATCTAATACATTATTTTGATAGCCAACATTACATCTGCTAATAATAACATTTTGAACAATCAATTGTTTCAGAATTTGATGTTTTTTAATGAACGAATGCTTATGTTTCAGAAAGTAATGCCCTTCCATGGTTTTAATAATATAAAATGAATTATTGTAACAATGCTTGTCTTTCACGGTTCGATTTGTAGGTCGACCGAGTTGTACTGCAAGTTGGATGCGTTTCACCACTCACGATCCAACTTACGATCCAACTAACGTTTCCAATTCAGTCTTCTTTCCTTGTAAATCGTGGCAGTTGTATCAAAATGTCCAGCAATTACTATAATATGCAAATAATTAGACTAAACAATCCCCTATACTTTTTCAGTATACTAAACAATCACCTATGTTTTTAAATATAGTATAGACAACCACCTTTATTTTGGTCAGTATAGTAATCAATCATCTGAATTTTTCACTATACTAAACAATACCCTATATTTTGTCAGTATACTTTCAATCGCCTACATTTTTATTTTCTCCCCCCTTTACGTAGTATATGGAGGAAGTATTGTTTCCGTCCAAATTTTTGAATTTGAATTTTTAGTGGAATTATCTGTTTTGGTGCTTCCTGAACCCCCAAAAATTGTTTAGTGGAATTATCTGTGTTGGTGCTCCCTGATCCCAAAAATATTTTTAGTGGAATTATTTGTTTTGGTGCTCCCTGAACCCAAAAAAAGTGTTTTTTGTGTGATGTCTGTCCGTGTGTCTGTGTGTCTGTTAGGATGTGTACAGAGCTGGAGACAAATTTGGTATGTAGGTGTAATTCTGGAATATCTCCAGGCTTTTTTTCATTTTGTAAAATTTTTGATTTTTAAGGAGGTTCCCCCCCCCCCAAATGGCAAAAAAACGAAAAAATCTAAATTTCTCAAAAACGGCTCCAACGTTTTTTGTCATTAGCTTCTGATATGGTGCTCTACTGGCTGGTTTGGTTTTCAATTCTGTTTCCAGAAATTGTTTATTCTTTCTTGCTAAACTTCAAATCTTCTGACAAGCGCTTGATGTGGTGCTGGTGACCAGCAGTTACAAATTTATTTGCAACAAAAAGCTCTAAAGTTAGTAATTTATTTCATCAGAAGCTTTTTACTTCTGATAATCGTTATAAACATTGTCGTAAAATTTTGTCGTTATAAGTTTCCAAAAAAAGCTACAATTTTTTAAAAACTGGGCACCCCTTTTCCTTGGCGCTCCAAGAGGTCGCTTTTGATGATTGGACAGTATTGCTTCATCATTTACTACCTAAAGCTAGCAACAAATATACTTATTTAAATTCAAGGACTTTCTAAATGCAACTGCCTTTGTTTATTCTGAATACTAAAGCAAAAACTTAATTGGTATTTTACAAAGCCCACTTTGCCATATGTATATTTATGTGCTTTACACCATATATAATGCCCATTTTAAAGGTTGGCCTTAATCACTTAAAAAAGATTTCACCCTTGAATTTTGTTTCATGAATTACTTAATAATATTTTGTTAAAAGAGTAGACATATTTTTCTACACATAACATTTTGTTATAGAATTTTTCTAAAAAATGGTAATGTGAAGAAATATGAAATTATCAGTTCATTTGTTAGTGTAATTGTTGCACCGTTACAAAACTTTGCTTTAATTAATACATGTATTAATTTTGTTCTTTTAATAGTTTAATTTAATTTTAACATTAGGAGTATGTTATGTAAATGGGCGCTTCAGTACAAATATTTACTCAAGGGAAATTGTATCATAACATAACAAACATTAGACAAACAAGTCATGGATATTAATTATTATTTTAGATTTAAAGAAGCTTTTGAAAAGATATATTTACTTTATTTTAGATTATACAGTTATGTTTGTTTTGAATGAACTGTGAAGGGTATGTGGTATACAATTATTTAACTTACATGGAATATTTTCTCAACTTTTATTATCAAGAACAAGTCCATCTTGTATTTTGAATGTCTAGTAAAATGTATTTTGATATTCTTCACAACTAACATTTAAATCATTTGACCATTTTTCAAGGGCAAAACTGTAGTATTTTTAGGTTTCATAGAGTTTTATTGGAATCACGCCAATTACTGTAACTGCCTTGTTTCAGTGATATAAAGTCAAAGAGTTGAACAGTTTTGATAATTTTTGGAAAAAGAACACATTTCTAGATGCAAATTTCTTGAATATCTTAAGATTTAAGTACAAATTTTCTTTAATATCAAAACACAATATAGATTTTGAAACAGTTGGTTTACTTCGGTATAAATTTTAGTAATGTAATATCATAAGTGTACTTGTAGGCTGCAATTTTGTATTATTACTGTCAAGTGTAGTGGCAACTCGTAGCTAAAGTTAATGGGAGTGCTGGACCAGAAAATGTTCAGAATTTGTTTTTAAATGTACAAAAGAAACAACATGCACGAAAAGAAAAATAAACGTGATAAATCATAAAAGGAAATCAAAAATATTATACTTTAACCTAAATTGTTACAGTTGAAGTTAAAAATCCATTATTCTTGTTTAAATTATTTTCATACAAAAGTAACAGAAAATGTTAGGAATATAATTAATTAGTAAATTAATATTAGACCAAAACTGCAAAACATTGGAAATTAACGGTTCCAGAAACTGGCACATACTTTCTCACAGACATATTTAAATTATTAACACGTTCACTTCTAAGGACGCACATGTGAGCTTGACACTGAACACTATGAGAAGCGGCCGTCCCACAGTGCATTGCGTGCTTCGCACGACAACCCCCGCATTGGGAGTATTTTCAATACACAGTGCATTGCGTGATTCGCACGCCAACCCCCGTATGGAAGTATTTTCAATTCACAATGCATTGCGTACTTCGCATGCCAACCCCCGTATTGGTAGAATTTCCAATACACAATGCATTGGGTGCTTCGCACGCCCATTTTAAGACTATGTCCTTTAAAATATGAGTGATTATTAAAATATTAATATTATTTTATAAGAATAAAAAATAAAGTAATTTCTACTCACTTAGGCTATAAATATAAAAAATAAAAGGTCAGCTCCTAGCATAGGAAATACGAAATTTGTGTAGCAGTGAACGTGTTAAATAGATTTACTCTGACTTCATAACTGATTAAAGTAGGAGAGTAACTAATAAATATTATTATTCGCTAAACGAGCGTTTTTAGAAAGATGTGGTTTTTTGCATATGGTATGGTACATTAAGGGCTACAAATAAGCAAAATTTTATCAAAATCGTTAAAACTGTTTTAAAAAAAATAATAACTAATTTTTTGGGGTATTTTGGCCAAAAAAGGGGTTGTTTAAAAATATTCTAAAACATTCTGTGCATCTGTACAGGCCTAATTGGCATGTTTGGGACAAATTCGTTCGAAATCGATCGAATAGTTTTCTCTCTAGCTTTGTAGACATACAGACAGACATTTTGTAAAAACCACTTTTTTTGAACTCAGGAGGTCCCAAAATGGATATTTCCACAAAAATCTCAACATCGATTTTGTTTTTGCGATCACTATACTTTCTCTATACTATAGTATAGTGAGAAAGTAAAAGGAGAACCGGTATCAATGGTTGCTTAGACAGCTAAACTTAGACAATTTCTTTATTCAAGGCCCAGTGGAATCTCCCACCTAAAAAGTTTTTACAGAAAAATACATTACAATTTTTTTAATTAACCAGTATTTTATGTGATACAGAACAGAAAGACTTTTTTTAAGCACTGACTCATTCTTTGTTAATCTGTCTTGTAAACGGCATCACTGGCGAAATCATGGTCGGCAAAACTCAATACAATTTTGTGGAATTTACTTTAATATTTTACTAGCTGACCCGTGCGAAGCATTCGCATTCAACTTACTTAAATCCCACTTAATTAAAGTACACACCGTATATTTAGTATCGTAGAGTGCGTATACTATACGATACTAAATATACAATTAATTAAAAATAACAATGTAGTGGCGTAACGGCAGCTCTCCAGCTGGGTATTGTTATCATCAGTGTTGCCAACGCCAGGAAAATATCCCTACAACTTACTTGATCTTACATCACTGTTACTTTCGGATTCTTTATTTCTTTTTTTGTTGTATTTTTTCGTATAGTTGTATTTTGTATATTTTTCCGGTGTAGCGGTTAAGGAAAGCTTTAAAATGATGCCTCATTCATGTAATTTGATGATGTATTAAGGAAGTTATGGCGTACCGACAAAAAAATGGCCTTGAGAAATAATATATGTGATACTAGGGGAGACCCCTGCGTGCTCCGCACGCCAACCCACAACGTAACCTTCTAAAAACATATGTTATGTTTTATTTATAATAAAGGTGTATGATTAATAATAACCTCAAAACTAAGATGGTAAATAATGTTAAATGTTCAATTTAAATTATTTCTTATATTTTATAACAGCAGTTATAATAACGGTTTTAAAAGAACCAGCAAGGCTCAGGTCTACTCTTTAAAATCCTAACCTAAAAGCTAGAAATACAAAAATAATTGCTTCAAATTTTGAAATCAGCTGTTAATGGAAATATTGGAGATTATCTGTTATTTTATTCAATTGTTTGCTATGGTAATAAATGTAAATACATGTGTTGGTTTATCATTCTAGGCCTAAACTAATATTTTTCCGATTTAATTTATAAATATTGAAATAAAAAAAGGTTTTTATCGAAATGAATTGTAGCCTATGTTACTCAGGGATAGTGTAGCTTTTTATTAGTAAAACTATTTTTTCAATCGGTTCAGTAGTGCCAGAGATTACCCCCTACATACAAACAAACTTTACCTCTTTATGATATTAGTATATATTGTGTTTGTGGTTTTTTCATTAAATTATAGTTTTATCAACTGCTTTCGGTCAATAGTAGAAATCGTATTATTACTGTCAACTTTTCGACTGTTTTCCAACTGAAATTAATTGTAAATTTGTTTCTAAGAAATTCTTAATTTCATATTAACAGTTATTTGGATTTTGAGCGAATTTGGTGGTAAATGAATAGGCCTACAAATTGAAAACACATCTGGATTAATTATGTTTTTTTTTCTTTTAACATTAGCAATGTTAACAAGATAACATATCCTTATCCGAACTATTTAAAAAAATATATTCTTGAGCATTTAGTTATACAATAAACTAATTGTACCTGGTTGATCGAGGTCTTTATTATTTTTGTAATATGGGAAAATTTGCTAAAATATATTGCGGTAGGTATTTATATCAGGGTTTCTATAAGAAGTAAAAAAAGGCCTACATCATTATTTTTTGTATATAGTTATCGTCCTTCGTATTTATGTCAATAAAGCGCATTTGTGCGGTTTCATTAAAATTACTTATTTTTCTTTAGCATTTGTTCTGAATAATTGATTAGGTCTAAACATAACTTCTTAGGTAGTAATTGTACGGTAAATATTATTACAAGAAGGCACCCGCGGTTTTACCTCCAAATAGGAATATGTGAATGAAATTAATAATGGGTAAATATTCATCCAAATATTAAACATCCTGCCCCCCTCATAGTGAGTTTCGTTCAAATCCATAGGTCTAGGCCATCTAGGCTATGGAGGAATACATAGGTATTAAAATACGAGTAACAATATGGTTGGATTAAATACCAACGCATTGTTTACCAGGGCTATAGAATACATTCTACATTCTACATATTCTATAGCCCTGATTGTTTACTGCGTGTTAAAATATGAAGTGCTTGTTCACAGTTTTATGCGTAGAAGTGTATTTTATCATGACTATTTAGAAAATATCTGAACATGGTAACGTACTTGCTTGGATTTTTTAATCTCCATCCCTTTAACAACTGTTCGTAATTAAATGTAAGCCTAAGCATTTATTTTTGTTCTGAGAATATTAAAAGCACAAGTTTATTGCCTTTTTATCGTAGATTATCTTTCCGGGGTTTTGGTACTAGTAATTCATCTGTGGTTTTATTCCCGCCCGAGATGTTTATTAATAGCATCAACATTTTGTGAATAGCTCAATTTGCATAATTGTTACAGAATTATTAACTGGAAGCATCAGAGAAGAAAATACTTTGACAAGATTATATATGACTGACTGTTGCTTAGCAACAGTTTTCAAGAAAATGTGATACGCATAAATTATTGATTGACGTTTTGTTCTCACAACAATACAGAGAGTACTGAGTAAATATTATCTTGCTTGTTAAAACTGAACTTTTAAAATTCATCTTTGTTTTATAGTATACCAAGATTATATTTTATTGCATGTGAGTACTCACGTCTGTTGATCCTTTTTGTTTTTTCTCTCAATAAAACAATTGAAATTTCGGCCATGAAATACCCATCATCAGGTTTTATAAATATATCACATACACAAGAACACAGAGACACACATATATTTCACTCCGTGTGGAGATCGTTAAAGTCAAAACACGCACTTTTTTATTACGAGCATTGGTTTGCACACCGCATCAGTTGTTTAAGATGGTACAACCGTTTAAACAACAAAAGCCGCTTCTACATGGCTTTTTGGAATGTCCTTGGCGTGGTCACTCATGATTGGTTGATCTACCTAAGGTGGGGAAAGGAGGAGTATTGGTCTGTTTAGTTTATGTTTCATTCTTGTTAGGTTTAGTTTAGATTTAGAACCCTCCGATGATGGTAACTTGGTTACTGGAATGTACATCAGGGAACTAGAATAGCTATATCAACAAATGTGTTTAAGTTTATTTGTGTAGTTTTATTCACCGAACTTGTGGTTGGGGCTTCAGTGTTTCTTATTGTTTAAATTCACCACAGTACTCATTGAACATATAGTATTAGATACTGGGAGTTTTCTATTTATTTTATTCCTTGTTCCGGAAACTGTCCCAAAAATCCCTTTGCACAGGATTATAGTAAATTTAAAATTGCCTTTCGAATGATAAAGCTCACAAATTGTACTCAGGCTTATGAGTGGAAGAAATTGCGCAATTACCTTACATGGATAATAAAAAATCATTTATAAGGAGATTCCAATCAATTGTATTCCTTGTTCCTGGGACTGTACCTGAAATATCTTTTCACAGGATTGTAGTAAATTTAATTACCTTTCGAATGATATAGCTCACAAATTGCACTCGGGCTTATGAGTGGGCGAAATGTCGCAAAACCCTTACATGGATAGTGAAAACATGTTTTATCAGGAGCTTCCTATCAATTTTGTTTCTTGTTGCGGGGACTGTACCTGAAATACCTTTGCACAGGATTTTAGTAAATTTAATTACTTTTCGAATTATGTAACTCACAAATAGCACTCGGGCTTATGAGTGGAAGAAATAATGCAATTTCCTCGTTCTAACTTTGCCATTTTGGTTTGAATCAAATAGGCCGCCATTTTGTGTCAAATCAAACAAATAAAAAATGAGTATCTGGAAAATCCTACAAGGACCCTTTCACTAAAAGTTCAGCAATTTTGAAGCATTTTAACCACTTATCAAGGTGGGAAAACCCATATACTTATATACTTATCAAATCCCAACCCAAAACCTATTAAACGGTATAACTCCGCCATTTTGAATCGGATCGAAAAAGAAAAAAAGGGTATCTGAAGAATCCTACTAGGACTCTTTCACCAAAAAATCAGTAATTTTGAAGCATATTTTACTACCACTTATCAATTCTGGAATAAAACAATTAGGTATAAATAATTAATGAATTTTGGGTATCGTCTCCAAATGCTCTGAAAAGGATAGAAACGAAGTTTTATCCTCCTCCGTCCAACCGTTTTCAAGTTGGGTCAAGTGTAATAGCAGCTCTTATTTTCTTAAAAAATTCTGCTAAAACGTTGTGCAATAGCGCTCATTAAAAAACGGGGTGATTACATAAAGCTTTGAACAGCAGATTATTGTTTGAATGTTGAGAACAGGCAGCCTTATTATTAAAATTTCAGCTGATATACAGGGTGATTTTTAAGTATGGAAACGGCTTTATATTGCGCAACTAGGACGTTCTTGGCGGTAGAAACAGTTTTAAAAATCCTAATTTTTGGTGGTTTTGAAATTTTTGTCCGCCATCTTGGTTCCGCCATATTGGATTTAACTTTATTATTTTAAATGAGATGATGGTCATATGACACATCACCTCAATGTGAAATTTCAAAAGAAAAACAATGACACAAACCGTTTTTTGATAGATGCCTTCGTTGTAGAGTTATTAGCATTCAAAGTTGCAGTTTTGGGAAAATTGTGTTCACAATAAAATTAGGTAGAACACACTGCACTATCCATTTTTACATTTTTCATTCATGAAGTATCCATTTTTACATTTTTTATTCATGAAGTATCTAAAAAACTAAATTTAAATAAAGTATTTAACTAATTTTGACAGAATACCTTTCTAAAGTAAATGTTCAAAAAGCTTCCCTTCTACAGCTTGGCAGTGTGCTAACCTGGAATAATATTCGTTTGTAACTTTTTGTATCATGTCTGGTGGTACAAGAGCAGATTCATCAATTATTCTTCTCTTCAATTCTTTAATATCTGCAGGCTTTGTCTGGTAAACTTTTTGTTTAAGGTACCCCCAAAAATAGTAATCAAGAGGAGAGAGGTCTGGTGACCTCGCAGGCCATTCTATTTCTCCTCTACGACCTATCCAGTGATTTGGAAAATGTTCATTTAAAATTTGCCGCGCCCTTAGATAATAGTGAGGTGGTGCCCCGTCTTGTTGAAACCATAAGTTATCCAAATCTTGTCCAAGAGTTTCCCGGATATTTGGTATAATCCTACTCACTAACAAGTCGCAGTAAGTTTCTCCTGTTAAATTTCCATCTAAAATAAAAGGTCCTACAATACAATGACCAACGATTCCCGCCCAAACATTTACTTTCTGTGGATGTTGCGTATGAGCTTCCATCATCCATCTGGGATTATTTGTGCTCCAAAATCTACAGTTTTGCTTATTCACTTCACCATTTAACAGGAACGTTGCCTCATCAGAAAATACTATTAAATTAGAAAAATTATTGTCAATGTCTAATTTTTGCATTACTGTATCACAGTACTCTACTCTGCGGTCAAAATCGTCTTCCGAAAGTTCTTGCACCAAGTGTAGCTTATAAGGGTGAAATTTATTTGTCTTGAGAATTTTTTGGATTGAAGAATAACTTATGACATGTTGGTCAACGACTTGTCTAATTGATGAATGCTGGTCGTCAACAAAATACTGCAATACATCTAAAGAATTTGCATCAGTTGTAACAGTTCGTGGCCTACCGGTGCGAGGTCGATTATTTACAGTACCGGTTTCTTCAAATCGTCGTACTGTCTTGCTCACAGTGGATTTAGAAATCGGTTCTCGGTTTAGAAATGTATTATTAAATAAATCACATACCTCTTGTAAAGGCCGTACTCTATCACCATACCCATGCATCATCAGCAGCGTTATTCTTTCAGTTTCACTTAAAGGAGGCATTCCAATTTAAATTTTTGTAATTTAATGAACGGAATAAACAGAAGGCACTAATAAAAATGCTTTAAATAATGAACGACTTGGCCTAAAACTTTATTTTTACTAGCAATATCAAATCAAGTAGTAGTATAAATTGTACTGTTAGTACATGAAAGAAAGTTAATTGTTGTCAATTAACAGCTGATCTTGCAAACAGAATATGAAATAAATTTTTAACAAATTGTCGCAGCTGATCTTTTAGGTACCTATTAGCTGAATTTATCAGCTGATCTTGCAAACAGAATATGAAAAAAAAATTTAACAAATTGTCGCAGCTGATCTTTTAGATACCTATTAGCTGAATTTAGCACCTACAGCTGATGTATGGTTCATGAAATAGCCACTTATTTTTAGTTGTTGCTATGTCCATTTATTGTTATACTTATTATTATCATATCTAACCACCATTTAAATTTAGTTTTTTAGATACTTCATGAATAAAAAATGTAAAAATGGATAGTGCAGTGCGTTATACCTAATTTTATTGTGAACACAATTTTCCCAAAACTGCAACATTGAATGCTAATAACTCTACAACGAAGGCATCTATCAAAAAACGGTTTGCGCCATTGTTTTTCTTTTGA
>JAGFPH010022239.1:0-12746 GCA_018207615.1 Philaenus spumarius | reverse complement strand
TAAGTACTATGCATATATACATACACCTAAGTACTATGCATATATACTTACACCTAAGTACTTGGAACGAAGCATCGCGTGAGTCGAACCTAAAGGCTTAGGTACAAACAAAGTCTACTAATATATTTCATACACGCAGTCAGAAATTCAGCACCTTCGTGAGTAAACCACTTTCCAAAAACATTTTTTGAAACCCTAAACCATAAATATAAATTTAAATTTGGAAATTCGCAACTTACATCAGCGGTTCAGCTGTGTGACAATATTATTTTACTCTTTAATCAGTAAGAATCTCTTGCTCTTTTTCAAGAAAATATTTATGGCCTAGAAATACATTAAAAAACTATTTCATAGAGTTTACATATTTTTTAAACTCCCCAGACCCCCACCTATGTTGTTTTTGATGTCTTATGACCCACCCCCTCAAATGAAATCCTGGGTTCGCCCCTGTCACCGAAGGGGTTGGCGAGCGAAGCTAGCAGGGGCAGAGCCCCTAGTATAAAATAAAATCGTTTAGGCAAAACTATATTATTGTTTACTTTAAAATTCACTCGAGTTTTCATCGTCAGTAGGCCTATATTAAATTAACTTAAGCTCAATCTTTTATGGTTCTATTAAAATGGCAGTAATTTAGACCAATAGCCCAAGACAAACCATGAGCGCATCTGTCAGTAAGCAGACATGAGAGAACGAATCAGATGTAGGCTAACACTGGTCGTTATTATTCCTGTAAAAACGACAAAAAACTTATAGTAGTAGCAAAGCGGGAGTACCGATGGAGGCCAGGTAGGTTCACACACACAAACGTAGCCTGCACACTCCCAAGCGCAGGGGATTAGGACCGGCCGTATTTCCGCTCCGTTAAGTCTTCTACTATAGTTTGTCCAAACAGTCATGCGCTCTGAACCATAAATCTACCCTCGGTCCCACACGCGCAGACACACTCACACAGCCTACCTGCTTAATGGTTGGTTCTCCCATGAATCACCATCTAACCCTTGTGCTGCAAAATCACATTTTTCTTACCGTTAACGTTCCCTAATTTTTACTCTAATTACTGAACTCTAAATATTATTCCTCGCGAAATGAGTCCAAACATGGTACAATCGTGACAACTCTAAGCGGTTTTACGGTCAGTAGGTTACAAAATCATAAATTTGACTTCTTAAAAATAGTTATTGACATTTTATTTGAATTAGCACGGTCACAATAACATACATAACTACAGTAATTCTAATAGTGATTTCAAACGTATATAAAAAACACAGAGACTAAAAAATCAGAATCAATATAACAGTGAATAGACTTAAATAGAATTTTTTCGAGACCATTGTAATTGTTTTTTAGGCTTAACGAATTAAGTGAAGTCTTTCCAGAATTTATAAAAATAAAGCTTTATTATTTTTAAACTAAAGATAACCAATGCAACATATCATACAAGGCGTATATATTATGTTTTGACAGTAAGAACCTTTTTATTATGAATGTAGCGCTCCGTACGGCCAGTATTCGTACTACGATTACAATAACACAAAGGTTCTGTTGCAGCATAATATTATTTTATAAAAACCCTCAAAACAAATATTTTTCATCAATTTTTCCATTATCATTGAATATCCATGAACTATTTACAAATTACAGCTGATTGAAATCGTAATATTAATTATGTTTACGGAAAAGTTAAAATTTAAATGGAAAATATGACAGTTCTCACTGACAGGACAAAGACGCCCTGTATAATATATATCATTTGTTACCATTAACTTTATGAAAGAACGTAATTCGTGTTAAATTCTGGAAAGGCTTGATTTAATACATCGAGCCTACAAAACAAATACAATAGTAATAGTCGGATGTGGTGACGAGTAGAGATGGACTTAAGAGCGATTTTCTGTGAGCAGTGAGCATTTAAGGGAAAGAGCAGTTAACGAATAAGCAACTGCTATGAGATCTGCTCTTTAAGTTTTCCTTTGCTGCTCATCAGTGTTCAATAAATTCACTCGTGTTAGTAAACTAACATATGACGTGTTAAAATTGCGATTTCGATGTTTGTGTGAAATGTTGTACTTAAATAAAATTGAGGATGGTTATTTATTTTCTACAAAACTTTAAAATGTTTTTAATTCAACGATTTTAATGATAATCCGATATATACAGCAGAAATAGATTGATTTGGGCGAAACTCACTGTGCGTTTTCGGGCCACGGAACTCAGATCTAAAATCTTGTTTTTGTTTTTAAATTGCGTGTAATTGTAAGGCACAATATTTACCCGATAGTCCTTTTATTTATTTAATCACATCTGCGAACGAAACCAGACAGTCTATAAATATTAATATACAGAAGAAAAATGTATTAGTAGGCTTGTGTATGGTCGATCCAATTTGTATGTGTTCGCCCATGAACGCCCAAACCGTTTGATGGATATGGACTAAATTTGCAATAACTGTTAATTAGCACAAGACGGACACAAAAACGCCGTAAAAATATTGCTATTTCTTACATTTTAAAGGGTTACAACTTAGAGTTCACAAGATTTACGAAGGAATCATAAAAACAATATTACACTTGCATTTCACATAATAATTATTGAAGTTGACAGAAGGTAGAAATTGTGTTCTTTCCTCGAACCGGTTTTTAACTGTACAAGAAAAATCAAGTATTATCATTTAATACAACTTAGTTTATAGTTTAAAGCTGGGTCAAGTTGCATGCTGTTATAGTTTAAAATTTAAGTTGTAGATGGTTTGAAACATGTTTGAATTTGTAACTATGAGTTACAATATTATATGATTTGGCCAACTTGCCTTAATTAAAAATTACAAAAGTTATGTATGAAAGGATAACATTAAAAATTCAATGAAATGTTTTAAAACTGATTCTAATTTCTGTGTGGCTTTAACTGGCTGTAAACGTAAATGGTTGTCCTTTTCGGTTTAGGCTATTGACGGATTACTTTGATTAACAAACAAGGTTATCTTGACAAATTTTATTTATGAAAGAAACATTAATTACTTTATATATAAAAGTAGCAATGGCCTCGTCGAATGAATCAGACGCTGAGGACGCTGTACAACAGCGACCACAGAATTAAATAGACTAATCATGCCATAAGCCTGTACATTGTGGGAATTGAAGCTAGGTCGGCCTTCGTGTAAACGTCGAGCGGGCCTAGAGAGGAGTGAAATTTTCAGTGCGCTCTATTCATTTACACCGTGGTTTCAATATCTGAAAATGCTCGTAAATCTTTGAAATCTGACAAACTTATAGTGTAATAGTGTGGGACACTAATGGTGTGTTCACAATTTGAAAATAAAAACGGTTTGGCACTTTAAAAATCGAATGAAGTCCAAACTTTTGTATACTTTTTAATTCGTGACATAAAAAAAAAAAAATGCATCGAAAAAATTTTGATTTTAGGGCAGGTGCTTCATGTAAGCGAGAGAAATATAGCTGAAAAGGTACATTTTCCGAAAAGTATTTTTTGAAAAAATTAGCTAGGTATTGTAGTTTCTATCATACAACAGTTAGAACACGAGCTTCGTTTCGCGGTTAAGGGTCTGCTCCAGTAAACGATAAAGCAACAGGAAACGCACTTCCGGTATCACTGTATCCCTATCTAAACAGTGCAATTTCTTGCAGCTGAACGCTTTGACATTGCCTCATTTCAAACCATTTTATAAGTCTATCTTTTGTAATTGAGTGTTGAAAAAAAACCTGAATATTCTTTATAAAATTTCGGATCCGGCTTGCAAATTATTTTTCATTATTAATTTTGTATTGTGTTAGGAAAAAAATGTAAACTTTATACTTACCAAATGTCAGTTAATTGACAAATGAAAGAAATTTTAAAAAATGTAAATTGCAAGACGGATGTGTAATGTGACTGTGCTTAAAATGAGACCTTGCAAACAATTTTATGATAAAAAGTAAACGAAATAAATGGTTTGAAATTTAACATTGCTCTTATGGGATAAAAATCCATTTTATTTTTACTGGAGCAGACCCTTAATGTACGGGCGGCTCGCGATTTGCATCCGCCATATTGTGTGAGTATTTGACTCTAAAACTGGCTTCACTCTTACGTTCGACTTGTCCAGTCTATTTAATTATGTGGTCGCTGCTGTACAAAGAAGGTAGAAGAAACTGTTAGTGCCCGAAGTGGACAGAATAGGAATAAGGAAGGGGCAAGGATGCTGTATGCTTCACTTTGATGTAAGAAAATGCTGCATTTCTCTCAAGAGACCAAGGAGGTTGCTGAAATTTTAATGGGTATTATTTTAAACGTTCGTTTCTTTTTACATCTTATACAGTTAAATTTTTTCAGTTTGTAATTATTTGCTCTTTTTATACTATATTCTAAATAATAATGCCATAAATTTAATTAAAAAGGAACACTTTTTTATAACAAACGTTGTAAACTTGGTTTCTGACATATGTTGAAATATTTTACTAGATAATTAACAAATCATGAACAATCCATCATTATTACATGAAAATGGATTTAAAAAATTAAAATATGTTGAATATATTAGTTTTATAAGATGAGAATTATTATTCGACGGCACATGGGATAGCAAAGGTGATGAGATGAAATAATAAAACATGTATTTATTATTATTTTAATCAATCTCCATTATAGCTAACGGTTTTAGCCAGCCAAGTGGGCCCATAGATGGTGGTTAATGGAAGGCCTTTCACATTGTACAAAAGTGTAGGAAATAGCCACCTGACCTCTGGTACAATATTGTCAAATTTAAAATAGTATGTTAAATTTTGCGGCAATAAACTGGTTAATAAATGGATTTATCTCTAGCATAAAGAAATACACAATATGTATTAAAATAGATGTATGAAGCCAACATTTTTTATTTTAGAAAACAGTGTTAATTAAGCTTAATATTAAAATATTATGTTTTAACCTGTAAAGCCAAGCATTACATAAATAGTGTTTTCTATTGCTCTTCTAAATTCTATACGAAAATTAATATTGATAACTAATGCAAACTTCCTTTCCCCTTTATTCATAGTATCAGCAAGAGGTTTCTTTACTAAATATACGAACAGTGGTCTACGCTTACTTACTGTTAATGATACAAGTTAAGTATTCATTCAAATCATAAAATAAGTGCTTTTTCATCCTAAATTAAGTGTATGATAAAAATCATTATTTGTTAAATCTTGAAAGGTAGAAGACAGTTTCTTGAAAAGTTTTATTCCTCAAACAAAAAACTAAGTGATAGTTATTAGATTTACTATGTCTTGGTTGTTGAAGCTTATATAACCAAATCTAGTGTACTAGATAATACATTTGGCGTCTAAGATATAGATTATGAGATGAAATAATAATACACGTTGTAGCGTTTTTAATAAAATAAGCATCATACTTAAATTAGTATCCACCCTTATAATTATTTTTATTCATTCCGTTTAATATTTGCCTCCCTTTTCCTACCTAATTGTACCGAATTACATACCGCTCCTCAGTTCATTGACTTTCCCGTTGTAGCGTCTTACCGACAGTTTACAAACTTTCTGCATCTACCCTTACCGACCTTTCTCATCCTGAGACTTGGGATGAGCACATCAAACATCTGCGTGAAGTCCTATCTCGCTTGCGAAGAGCGAAACTTACGGTTAATCCCGATAAGGTTCGTTTTGCAGTAAGAGAGATAAGTTTCCTTGGACATTTAGTTTCTGCTAGAGGCGTGCAAATCGACCCAGAAAGAACCAAGGCCATCAGAACCTTTCCTAAACCCACCAATCCAAAAGCTGTGTCACGCTTTATTGGTATGGTCAATTTTTTTCTAAGTTTATCCCAAACTTCGCTGAACACGCAGCTCCTCTGAATCTGCTCCGGCGGAAAGGGCAAAAGTTCGTTTGGAACACTGAGCAACAACTTGCTTTCGAATATCTGCGTAATGCCATTGCGCAACCTCCCGTACTTCGTATGGCTAATTTCGACAAACCTTTTGTCCTTCAAACGGACGCGAGTTCGTGCGCTTTAGGAGCAGTCCTACTCCAGGAAATTGACGGTTCTCGTCAACCTCTTGCCTATGCTTCCCGCACCTTAACACCTGCGGAAAGAAAAGCCTCTTCTGCGTATGAGTCAGAATGTCTGGCCGTAATCTTTGGAGTAGAGAAATTTAGACAGTACCTCGAGCATCGCGAGTTTCTCTTAGAAACAGATAACCAGGCCCTTTCATGGCTACTTGCCCGTCCTAGACAATTAGGCAAAATGGGACGGTGGATAGCCAAATTAACTTCTTTAAAATTCCAAGTGGCACATATTAGGGGCACCCAAAATGTAATCGCAGATTCACTTTCTAGGATGTTTGAGCTAGAAAAGCAACCAGAACAACCGTCTCCTTCTGAGAACACCATAGTCTGCAATAGCCTTTTAACTAATTTCCCTTTAGCCTTCCAGGACATTAGCGCTCAACAGCGCGCTGATGACATCCTAAGTCTCATTATTTCAGATCTAGAAGCAGGTGCATCTTCTAGCAGATATTGTCTAAATAAAGGGACCCTTTGCCTTAAGAATCATAAAGGTATCCCTATCAAAGTTTGCGTACCCAGATCATTAGTGGACCTAATCATAAACTATTATCACGACTCCCCAGTAGGAGGTCACTTAGGTATCTTCAAGACCAAAT
Organism: Philaenus spumarius; assembly: GCA_018207615.1. Taxonomy (NCBI): domain Eukaryota; kingdom Metazoa; phylum Arthropoda; class Insecta; order Hemiptera; family Aphrophoridae; genus Philaenus; species Philaenus spumarius. The sequence goes on along the minus strand of JAGFPH010022239.1, from coordinate 6,091 downwards.
TTAAAGTGAGTGAGTTTTTCTTCTGGCCTTCACTCGTAAAGGATGTCACCCGGAAGGTTAGAAGTTGTGCAACATGTGCAGTGAGCAAGCCCGCTCAAAATAGCAAACTAGGCTATTTGTCATCGATTGTCCCAACCCGTCCTATGGAGAAAATCCACATAGACTACGTTGGTAAACTACCACGAACAGCACAAGGCAACACCATGATACTGGTCGCTGTGGACCAGTTCTCTAAATTCACCTGGCTTTGCCCTGTCAGAGACGCCACCTCTTTCAACACCATCAAGGCCTTAAGCCAAAACATTTTCCAGCATTTTGGTTTTCCTAAGATCTTGATCTCTGACAACGCTACCTGTTTCACATCGCATTCGTTCCGCAACTACTGCTTCACTCGTGGTATCAAGCACGCAACCTTGTCACCTTACCATCCCCAACCGAACAATGGGGAACGTCTGAACAGAAATCTTAAAGCCGCCTTAATTGCCTATCATTCCGACAACCAAACTTCTTGGGACAAAGCCTTATCATGGCTACAGTTAGCCTTTAATTTCGCAACCCACGAGACCTTAAAAACTTCTCCCTTTAAAATCTTGTTTAACTTCATGCCCAACACCCCGCTCAGCTTAACCTGGAATATCGACGATCTTCTCCCCAGGGACAATTCCAACCCTCATCAAATCTGGCGTAACGCCAAAAACAACATTCTTCGAGCCCATCAAAAGTCTGAGCGCGTCTACAATAAGAACCGTAGACCTCATCAATTCAAGATTGGCGATCTAGTGTGGTATAAGACGCACAATCTGAGCTCCGCAATAGATAAGAGGGCCGCCAAGCTGATGCCCAGGTGGTCAGGGCCCTTTCGTATTATCGATTTTCTAACCCCAGTCACAGTTGCCCTATCTTTTCAGCATTCCCGAAATTTCGTCAAAAAGGCTCATGTTGAACAAGTGAAGCCTCACCTAGTACCTACTGACCCCATTAGTCATTTTTCAAATCGCTACCTTGTTTCAGCTAACTGCGCTAAGTGCGTTTACCCCACCTGAACCTATTATAGGTATTAAATTTGTGTTTTTGTTGCTGTGTAATGTTTTACACATCATCACTTGATAAACAAGTGTAACCGGACTCGACATTAAACCAGGAGATTGGCCATCTCAAAGGTTATTATGTGTCCTTGACATGACATATATTTCCCGGCGCCGGAATCCTTCAAATAAATATTGTCGTTAGACATGACATGTCATGCATCATTTAGTCTATCTTGCAAGGTCCGAAGACTGATCACCTTCCGATCCTAGAGATACGACAAACAATAAGTTTGCTTTCGAGCACCTTATTCTACTTTAAGGACACAGCGAGTCCACTCATAGTTAAGTAATTTTTGTTCTTGTTTTTTTTTTAGTGTTGTATATTTCGGTGGAGGTATATTGACCAGTTGGTTATTTATGGTTAGTTGTAAGTTTGTTTGTATGTGTTTCTCATGTAGTCAAGCAAATTTCTTTCGAGTTGATTAGGTTGTTTTGAGTTGACTTGCCTTGGCTTGGTTCATTCAAATTTTTTTGAGATGTTGTCCTTCTGACAAATTTTTTTTCCGACGCAGTCGTTTCGGGGGAATCTGTAGCGTCTTACCGACAGTTTACAACCTTTCTGCATCTACCCTTACCGACCTTTCCAAGTAGTTACTCCTTTCTCCACTAGGTACCGACTCTGTACGGTATCAGTACTTTCTTTTTTTTGCATGCGTGCATGCCTGTGCAGAGGTCGTTGTTATGCGACAGCTAATCTGAAATCTGAACAGCTGATGTATACCTGGTCCGTTAATCTTACTTAGTCATAGAATATTCGAGAAGAACGTCGGCCATTAGTTTTGCTACAGGAAGGTCCACCTTGTAATGTCTCTGTAATATAGTTAACAATGTCGTGGCTTTTCTTTTTATTTAGTCGCGAGTTATACGCAAGGCAAATTGATATGTCTTTGTTATAAGCCTTTACTTCTGGATGCCAGGTATGGGAATGTTTTAGCCTTACTTTTGTTAGTTATGAAATGTACTCTTTGTTAAATTTTATAAAGTTAGTTCCACCCTTTTGCTTTGTAAATAACTTTTCAAATTCATACAGTTATTCAAAACCTATGTATTTCTTTTTTATAGCCTAAGTTTAAACCTTAACTTTACAGCCTGAAAATTTTAAAGGTTATGCTATGTTATGCATTTACCATATCTTAGCCTATTTTAAACAAAAGACTAGCCTATACAGTTTTTCTGTACAACTGAATCAGTTTAAACTAAAATCTTGAACTTTAAAGTGGCCATATCCAGCTTTATATCTTGATATATTTAATTTAACTAGTCTAGAACATTTTGAGTTCACCATGTGCTTTTTCTGCATGTAGAAACATTCAAGAGTAACATGACAAGTTCAGTAGTAACTTTTGGAATCTTTTAAAGTAGCTTTTTGTCACCTTGTGCTACCAATATTATGAAGGCTAACTTAAAAGGAAAACTATCTGTACTATGCTTGTTTATTTTGGCTAATTGCATTCTAAAAAGGATTGTTATTTTGTTTGATGCAGTTTTACACTGGTCCAAGTTCTGTACTCATTTTCAACCATTATGCTATAAATCCAACTACAGCTTGTAACTTGCTGAATAAGCCAACATCCTACACCCAGCATTTATAGATACTTTTCGGCGACAGTGCTTTACCATAAACAATTATGAACTGAAATATTTTGTAACTACCAAAAAATCTGCAGTGGACTTTTTTTTTTTAAATGAATTTTGAATAGGCTGTATTTGTAATTGTATTTTTTTGTGTAAATGAATAGTATATAGGACATGTCTTTGTATTTAATAACATTGGGAGGAGCAAGCTATAGCACATTTCGGACCTTAGCCCTAAGGGCTGTATATTAGAAATCATATACCTTTTTTTTTATAGAGAGACGTCTCATAATTAATTTTTTTTGATTATTTAATTATTTATACTTAGCTTTAGAGTTGGCCAACGACCTATATTTTTATCTTTAAACAAATCCATGGTATTTCATGTTAATTTTTTTGTAATCTTGTCTAACCTTTTTGTATAATTTCTGTAATCATTATTAAAGGGGAGGGTTTTTGATTTTTATTTTTGGGGAGGGTTTTTAAAATTCAATTTAACTAAATATATATGTTGTTACGTTCGTTAATATACGCGCCTTATTTTACTGATTTAGGCAACCTATCCTACCCCTAGTTGACCTACCGCCCGATTGACTACGCCACTAATCAGTGACATCTCTGCTTTCTTCTTTGCAAAGAAGATTCGAGAAGGGCTGCGGCCATTTTTGCTTTGTGCTTTCGTTTGAAGTTACACGCAACGTTCGCTGCTGATAATGTGAAAGTTGTTCTGGAGGAAAGTGCTCTTGTATAGCGTAATGTTTGTATTCAGAGTAAAAATATTAAGATGCAGCGTTTTCTACAGTACAGTAATGTCGTTTACTTCTCTGAAAACATGTGTAGTGTTTCCTAACGTTTTCCAAGTTACACTCAGTGTTAACCCAGGTAACTTTTCTGTTCTCATTCTATTAGGTTTATGAATTCTATCTGTCGATATTCATCCATATATATATTAATTGTGCCTATATAATGTTACCTTTTCTTTATTTAAAATTCTATTATTTAAATTTAAAAAAACCAGACTCAGTAATATTTAACCTAACTTCTTTAATATTATCAGACTGTAAATTTTTTTGTTACTAATTTTGTACGTTAAAACGTTCATACTTAAAGAACTCTGTAAAACCATATGTTTAATGGACTGTGTCGTTAATTTTATTTTAAAATCAAATTGGAAATTACTTTTAAAGCATTCTGCCTGTCAAGCATGTTCCAACTTTAATGTTCTGACAAACTGTAACAAGCATTAATCAGCGCCATTTTGAACATGTTTTTTCTGTATAATGTCAGATCAGTAATTTGACTGTGTTTGGTCTGTTCTACAGTTTAACTGGGTTCTACTCCTGCCTAAAGTTTTCTACATCAACTTAAAACTTCCAAACATCTGGCTATTTATTTTTCAACATCTATCCAAAGCATTTGACAGCCAACCTATAGAAAATATAACAAAAAAAGAGAACATGTTTATGGATATTTAATTTTAATCCTGTTTTGTTGTAAAATACAAACCTTTTGCTTAATATCTGCAAACCTACATAAACTTTTTAAGGGATATTTCTACAGAGTGTTCTTGTTAATGTAATGTAAATTTATTAATTTATTGTTTAGGTTAAGTTATGTAAACATAAAGGGTGGTGCGCAGCTAGCTACTTTTCGGCAATTACAATCCCACAGGGATTATCCAAAATTTATTCAGTTTATAAGGTGACGTCACAAACTAATTTATTCTCAGTTTAGTCCATTTTTTTTATTTTTTTTATTTTTCCAAAAGTTTTCTTTATAATAAACATTTTGGTTGATCAACCGTATACCTATTCAGGTATACTAAACTAGGCATAATAACTCTTGCGTTGGTTAAGCGTATATGTTATATTATAAGCCATTTGGTAAATTTTTACTGTTTATAAATAATTATTTTGTCAAAAATCAAATGTTGTAATATTTGTCAAATATATCTCATAAAAATTATTCACAAAAAGGGGAGGGTTTTATTTTTCTTTTCAGGGTGGGTTAATTAATTTTTGTTTAATCTAATCTAAGGGCGCATAATTTAATTTTGTTCTTGATAAATAAGGGCGTATAAATTTTGTTTATGACAAACTATTTAGTTGGTTGAATAAACTATGTAACTGATTTCTGTGTATATAATTTGTTTTACATAAGTTACCTTTTGTAAATGGATGAATAACGCTTATTCCAGCAGTTTTTTTTTTGCAGATCAAGGTAAGGTTATCTCTGTTAATTTTTTTTTGGGTTAATTCATAATACTGTGTCGTCTATTCAAGGTCCAGTTCAGCTTCCGTTTAGTTTAAAGTAAAGACGGCACAAGTTTCTGGTAGATCAGAGCGTGGTTAACGTCCAATTAAAATTGTTAACTGCTACATATTCTGGTAGCAGTAGCGGGTCGATTCTTAAATAGGCCTAACCTAAATTTTTATTCTTTGGTCACACACCTTGACGCATGAAGTAAAGCTCTAGGTTACTTTCCAATATTAAATTTTCTTACCAGGTCAGCTTCACATTGGAGCAGCTGTTTTTGTTTGCATTGGTATTTTGTTTAACAATTTTTCGTAAGTTATTTAGTGGCGCAGTTTACCTTTTTTTTATATCTACCTTGTCCGTCATATACCTAAACACAAAATTTTCCTAACCAGCATATCTCAAAACCAACACTAATGTTTTTGATGAAATTTTAATTTTTTTTGTTTATTGACTTGTTTGTATAACCTTCGGAGCAGTCAACTTGAATAAGCAAGGAAAACAAAAAAAAGAGGTTTTCCTTAAATAAATAAATTCAAAAAATTTCCTTGCTCATTTGACTTGGCGTTTTAAAATCACACATAATTTATTTCATTTGTAGCGCAGCGTAAAGTCATGCGCGGCGACTTGTCTGTCTGTCTTTTTTCATCGACGACATATTTCACAAACTGACTTTCACATTTTAATGAAATTTTTTTTTAATTTTTTTTTACTACAGGCCTACGCGACGTTAAGTTCAGTTAGCAAGGAAAACCAAAAAAATTACTTAATAAATAATTAAAATACAAAAAAAAAACAATAAAATTTATAAATAAAACTTTCCTTTCTAACTTAACTTGGCGTTCGCAATCACATCAACATCTTTTCACTTTTTCAACACAAGCAACAAATTTTTTTTTATATACACACACCTTTTGATAAACATGCTTTATTTTTAATTATTTTTAATTGAGTTTTGTACATGGTTTCTGGTTGATTTGTTTTTGAGTATAATTTGGTACGACTTTTTTTATTGCTTTATAACCATAGTGGTTTTGTTAGGTGAAGTTGTTTGCCATTATCAAGGGATAATGATGTTTAGGGATATTTTTGTATAGTCGTATCTTGTAGTTGTGTTTTTGAATAGCCAGAAGCCATGTGCACTCATGTTTGCCGACATAAATATTTTTATA
>JAGFPH010022238.1:0-12748 GCA_018207615.1 Philaenus spumarius | reverse complement strand
CAAATTTTCTTTATATACGAAATATTAAACCGTTTCAAGACTTTTTCTACAGCCCGTATATGGTCAGTATGGTAAATCCGTACGTGCATGTTTTTTCTGGTTTTTAAGTTCGCGTAGTCTGGCAGACTAAGCGTTAGTTCAGTTTTGCCCTCTATCGTTTGTTTGGAGTGCACGTAGTTTATGTTTTTAGTTTTACATTTTGAAGTTTTTTTAGAAATATTTTAGTGATGATGATGGTGAACCTTCAGACCGTTTGGAATATGACTAAAGACTCAGATGATACTGATGCAGAACTGGACTACGTTCCTGAACAATACGAAACAGTTGTATTTCGGCCCCAACGTCCTATTTCACCTGAGCAATCGGACAACAGCGAACCACAGCCTGCTCGACTTGCGTCAGCAACAACTTTTCGCGAAAGCAAATTGTTGGGGAAATTCTTTGTATTGCTGTTTCAAATGAGCGCCCAGTACCACAACAACGACAGGGTCGCAAGATATGCGCATTCTGTCCTTCAGCGAAGAGAAGAATGACCCTATTCTTCAGTGAGAAGTGCTGAGCCATTTGTGGAGAGCACCGAGCAAAGTGTTGCTGTGACGGTGGAACAGACTGAAAAGGTGAACGTATTAACCCTGCAACTGTCCATGTTAATTTTTTTCAACAAAGTTCCGTTTTTTGTGTTTTGCAAGCATTTTTTCAAAAATTCGCCAAAAATAGTAAATGAACCCCAATCCAAAAGTGTTCTGTAGCTTTTTTTTAGATAAAGGTTCAAAGAATTCATATATGCCAGTAAAAAAATTGTTCATGTAAAATTGTAAAAGTTATTAGCTCATGAAACAAAAAATGTTCAGTAACGGAAGAAAAAGTTTAAACTTTAGGCGTACATAAAAAGTAGTAAACATTTTTTGTAACTTTTTCGTAAGTTTAAAAAAGTTTCGTAATTTAGTTCTAGATATAACTGTATAAAAACATTTATCTATTTCAAATTTCTTATTTTGAAAACACCAGTTTTTATGTTCCAAATACACGATTGTTAACAAAACTTGGCCTAGTTGTAACGTAATTTTCTAATATATGCTTTGCCCAAAAATGAAATATTATTATAACAAAGTGTAGAGAATAAATCAAAGAATTGAACTGTATACTTGTATATTACCATATAATAAAAGTGTTTTACTTAAAATCAACTGAATTACAAAAGTGAGATGAAGCAAATGAAATCTCGTGCGGACAAAGGAAATTCAAAATATGACCGTTGAAGACAATGGAAAAAGCTTTGTTTTGCAATCTCAAGCGGTAGTATGAATTCTGCGCAAATATGAAATTTCAACTGCTGTTTGAATAACACCTAACCAGTCAATTTTAGTTTGCTTTATACCAAACGAAAGATTGAACTTTGGTCTATAAATAGATATAAAAAAGTCTATTGAAATAATTCGAATTATAAGAGATATCTCGAACGCAAAATGTGGTGTTTTATTGGTTGAAATCTGACCAATTGCAAGAGTATACAAAACGCGCCACAACTTTTGAACTATTTTTCCGATTTTTGATTGGATGGAAGTTTTAGATAGGTAACATTGTGATGAAACCTTCAGTGTACAGATATAACTCAGAAAAATACCGGGCGGACTGTATTGAGTGACATAGAAACTGGAATTAAAGGTAGTTTCGGCGCATTAAAATTCGCGCGACATTGGCTTTTAGAAAACTCAAAAACTGCAACGATGATTACGTGTGTAAATATACGTTTTAGAAAAAACTTGTAAATACAAAAATTAAAGTTTGAAACATTTACTTTCCAACGGTCTTTGTTTTATTAAGATTGGATGACTTTTAGTGGGTGAAATAGTCAATACAAGTTGATACTCAATTCAGAAGCGTTACGTGGCCCGTCGCGGGATGATGAGTGCTCAATTGAATCCCGTAACACTTAGAGGGTTAAAAGTAGTCCCATATGTTTTGGTCTCTTGTGTAACCGAGACATCGGTCAAGTTGCAGTCGTAGAAATTAGCGTTATGAAAGTGGGAGGTTGGACATTTAGTTTGTAGCGGTTTCGGTTTTTGCAAGGTTGTTTCAATTCCTGTGGAGTTGTACTCGGTAACTTCAAGTGAATACTGAATACTACTCCAAAGATACTGGACTGAACAGTTTACTTAAAGGTACGTAACTTTAGATCCACTCAAAATAAATTGATTATATTAGCAGGGACGTTTTCAATCAATTTTCAACCACAGGTCTCAGAGTCATTCTTCAAATATATGAAGATAAATTGAATTCGGTTTGTGAAAATCAATACCAATAAAGTTAGAGCGATTTCTTGCCTTCTGGCATTTAATCGAAACTAATTTCTTGCGGCCTAAACAGTTTTTGTACATAAATAAAATAAATATTAAAAATTCGTTTCAATACATAAAACGTACGTATTTATTTTACTCCAAGTTATGAGTAAAAAAATGTTTAGTTTGGTTCATTAAACTTTTTAAATAGTAGTCTGGCAGACGAAAGGTTAGTAACTCCGTTTGGCTAAAACCACGTTTGTGTGCCAGGGTTAACTACTAAGACAGAAAATAGAACTGGCGTATACTATCAATTAGAATTTTGTTTTAAAAACTAACTACATTCTGATTAAATTCAAATGAATATTACTAATTACAATTTGAAGTATACAAGAGACAATTCATACGACTAGTTTCTCCCCTTCTAATTACTAAACAAATTCTAGTATAACTAATAAACAACATGTATTACATCTAACATTAACATTAGGCACTTTAAAAACATTATAAAATCAACCCTGTTTTTACATTCCTAGAATTACAAAACTAAATCTTTCTTATTTATAATAATGTACATTTTATACCAAAGTTATCGATTGTAATACTAAACATACTATGTTGTAGAGGAGAAGATCATAAGTTACTTGCCGTGCTACGGTTTGTGTCTACGGTCGAATTCACTTTGCCTTTTCGATTTGATGAGTATTTCTCCACGTACCTAAAAATTATAAACACATTTCAGAAAATTGTTGCATAAAACGGTATCGATACGTTCGCATAATTTTGTCAGGCAATAGAGTTTAGCGTTGTCAACTATTTGTTGTAGTGCGGATAGTATTCTTCGGTGTTAAAATGTTAAAATAATCTTCGTTCGATTCGAGGTAAATTTTTACTTTTGAACCGCATAAATGTATAAAACAGAGAGTTACCCTGAAACCTGGTTTTAAACGATTCGAGCGAGTCACATGGGGGGGTTTTGTGGGGGGGGGGAGGTACGGAATAACCCCGATAGAACAAGGGGTCGAAACTCGTTTTATCCCTTGGTAAAAATAAACAAGTTATGTAGTTTTTACATGCAAATCAATGTTGAAAAATCGCTTATCTAAAAAACCCATAATTGTTTTCTTTTGTTGTATTTTTTACATTATTTTCTAATTAATGCACTTCACTGTACATACCGAGCTAGTTAGCCCGACTCGGCACATTTTTTGTCGACAAAACTTAACTAAGAAAAGTTTTGATCGTTCGGAGAGGTTAACAATTAAAAATAAAATACCTCTCTTTGTACATACATGGGCTTCCAGTTTAGTCACATAATACTGAAATGAAATGTTTGCCGTATTAAGAAACAACAGCACGTATAGACATGTGTTCGCAGGGCTTGCATAGTCGTCGCATACATCTGACGTTGGATTCGATTGTTGAAGTTGTTATTTAATGTTTTGGCCAACAAGAGTGTCTTTTTGTGTCTTTTTTTAATTCACGACTCTAAGAGAATGAGAAATTGAAAACCTTCCAAATCCGTTTTACTTTGCCTATGAAGTAAATCTAGTTGTTATTTTAATTGGCCTTGTTTAGTATTATTTACCGATTGATATTTTTTTAGTTGACTTTTTCTTTGGGAGGGGAGGAATTAAGAACCTCAAAGCCTCCCCTGGGTAGGTATGAGTAGAACTAATACACAAAAATCAGAAACAAAATTTTAACAGGAAATGCCGATGAGTTTTTATGGCGTGAAGAAGTATGCACACTATTAACCTATTTCCACATAAATATTAAGTACGGTATGCTTTTATAGATTTGCTATCTCACGTGCGAAATTGTATCATCATATAGAAACATTTTAAAATGTAATTAAATTCAGGTTTTTTTAGCCGTCACAGATGTTAATGTACTGTTTGCGGTACACTTTGAACGAATACCTTAGAACCCTGTAATTTTTTCAAACATTCTAATTTTGCTCGTGGACTACCGTTTAGAGTTTATAAACTAATACAAAACCGTGTTGACATAAAAATTAGGATACAATTTTGGAAAATGTACAGATTAAAATAATATATATGAGAATCCAAGATAACGAAGTAAATAAGCGCAGTTAAACTCCGTTCTGCAGTCTTCCTTCTGTCGAACTGTGCAGCCGCTGAATGTTTGTGTGATGTACATGTTTTTAATGTTGTTATTGTTTAAATGTTTGACGACCTCAAATATCTGATGATGGTACATAAGCCCCGAAACGCGTAAGGAAAAGAAAACTTAGAAATCAAAGACGGTGTATGTACTGTTTAACTAATTAAAACAATACCGTTCAAACAGTACTTTTCTAATGCCCTTTCTTAAAAAAGCCTACTTTTTCTAAAATATTTACAATAGGTAGATGTTTTCCTCGGTGGAAAAAAAATTGAAATGTTTGCCATTGAAACGTTCATAAAAAATGTTCTTCAGTACTGAATCGCTATCAAAATTTGGTGATGTGTCGATGAAAGTCTCTTATTGTGGAAGAGAAACTCTCTTTTAGACACTATTTACCCAATAAAAAAAAGCGTTTTGGAATAAAAAATGTTGTCAGTGTTGACGTCTGGTAGTGTATGTGTACACCTATTAACTGTGTTGTTTTATGTGTTTTTACTTAATGTTTTGAAGACCTCTATTTAACGAGATATTTCTGATGATGGTATAGACATCCCGAAAAACCCGTAAAATAAATTAAGAAATAGAGGTCACCGACGGAAAAATATAAGGTGTTGTACTATTGTCTTGTGTGATTGCCATAAAGGGTTGGCCTAAGACCTTATTAATTTATACACAGGTAAAGTGATACATTGATTTTGAGCAAAAACATAATGTAGGGGTTTCTTCAAAAGTGGTAAGGACCTAATTTTCTCTTTGTAGAACTAGTATTCAGCCCCGATTTGTTTGCCTGACTGTGTGTTTGATGGTACGGGACAATGTTTGGGTGGCTCCATAGGCCCAACTTTGTTATTTACACGCTATTCACCTGAAATTGAAAAAGAGAAACCTGGTCCACCAAGCCTATAGTTAGTTTTGGCAAATGTAATGGAATAGTGAAGCTTGCTGTTTTAGGAAAAATTTTAAAACATGAAAAATGTTTCAAAATATGTTTAATATCACCAACTTAGTAATGAAAAGAAGAAATTCTTTAAAATCCGAACAATGTTATTTAAATTGTCATTTGATAGTTTTTTGAAGTAAATAATAATGGAATATCACACTAGCGCTTTCCCTTACTTTGTCATACTATTATATTAAACATTTTATATTTCCTTATAAAACTTAGCGTAGAATCAACAAAAGTAACAAAAATAAAAAAAAACAAACACACACATTTAAGGTCACAAGTACCAGTAAATTAAAAAGTTTGTCTCCTATCTTTCATTGCAGCAAAGTCATTAATAACTTTTTCAAAAGGCTCATGATCGATACTTAAGGGTCGGCAGGAGTGAAAAAATATTTCCGAGTTGACCGCAGCCCTCCAAGTGGCAGAGCTATACATTACTAGCATTGAGTTTGTGTGCGTTTCAATTGTTCCGCTAGTAAATATAGTGCAGCTTCATAAAAATAGAGGGTTACAGATGTAACCCTGACTGTAAACGTACTAAAATGTGTGACAATGTATGTGAGTATGTGTTATTAAACACTGCTTTCTCTCACACATTCAAAATTAACGGATATATTATGTTTCTAGTATTCCTCTGCGATCAACAAGTTAATGTAATAACCACCAGAGTGCAGGCTAAACACTCGAGTAGGAACAGAAATTCGGCGCGTACATGTTTCCACAATAAAGCAGATTTTTTGCAATAAATCATCCAAGTTTATTGAAATTACTTTTACTTGAAAGATAATTTAACTTCGAATGTGGAGAGCTATTTACATGTTTGATATTTGAATCATTAAATAAGAAAAAAAAATTGCAAACTTTCATTTTGAGTTAAGTCAAAGAACAAATTAAAAAAACTAAATTATATCCACGTTTGGACTGTCCTAACCTTTAAAATGACATTACAGAATAACTTTCTGATCACTAAGCCTATTACTCCAGTAATTTTGTTAAACGTTTAACATTGCTCATATAGCGAGTTGTAATTCAATATGGTGGCTGGGTCTGCGGGGCCTTATTAACATTAAGGGTCTGCTCCAGTAAGCGAGAAAGCAACCAAAAATGCAACCACTTCTCACTGTATCCCTATCTAATTAGTGCAATTTCTTGCAGCTGAACGTTTTGGCATTACCTCATTTCAAACCATTTTATAAGTCTATCTTTTGTAATTGAGTGTTGAAAAAAAAAAGAATATTTTTTATAAAATTTTGGATCCGGCTTGCAAATTATTTTTCATTATTAATTTTTTATTGTTTTAGGAAAAAAATTCAAACTTTGTACTTACAAAATGTCAATTACAAAACAAATCAAAAGCATTAAAAAAAATGTAAATTGCAAGACGGATGCTTATTGTGACTGTGCTTAAAATGTGACCTTGCAAACAATTTTATGATAAAAAGTAAACGAAATAAATGGTTTGAAATTTAACATTGCTCTTATGGGATAAAAATCCAAGATGGCCTCCACTACAGCAGACTCTTCACCCTAGAACTGGCATTGTTAAAGCTAAAATTGGCCAGCCCGTTTATAGCGTTTTGCAAGCATATTTTTAAAAATTCGGCAAAAATAGTAAATGAACAAAAATCCAAAAGTGTTCAATAGCTTTTTTATAGAAGAAACTTCAAAGAATTCAAATATGCCACTAAAAATTAGTTTCTTTTGAAATTGTAAAATTTATTAGCTCAAGAAACAAAAAATGTTCAGTAACGAAAGGAAAAAGTTCAATTTTAGGCCTACATAAAAAGTAGTAAACATTTTTTGTATTTTTTTCGTAAGAGTAAAAAAGTTTTGTAATTTAGTTCTAAATAGAACTGTATAAAAACATTTATCTATTTTAAATTTCTTATTTTGAAAAAAACTGTTTTTATGTTCCAAGTACACGACTTCTAACAAACCTAGGCTTAGATTGAAACGTAATTTACTAATATATGCTTTGGAAAAAATGAAATATTATTATAACAAAGTGTAGTAGAGGATAAATCAAAGAAAAGAACGGTATAATTGTTTTTCCTTAGTTCACAAAAGTGTTTGAGTTATCTTTATTTGAATAACAAAATGACATGAATCAATTGACATTTTGCCGTCTTACAAGAAGGGTGCTTTGCATTACGTGGGAACGAGACTGAGAAATCGGTCACAACAGATCGCTCAAATCATGTACTTTTCTCTCTGTGTAGACAAACAAAAAAATAGGTTTATTCTAGTTTAATTCCCACTGTTAAAAAGGTCAGTCTTTACAAAATGGTGTAAAACCATCTGTCAAAACATTTGGTAGAGTAGGCGTATTTTCTGTTGACAAATGGGCTGTTTCATTGGTTGAAAACCTGTCCAATCGCAAGGGTTTTAGACATTCTAGGAATAAATGGAGTAAAATAGTGACATCTGATTGGAAGGCACCATTAGAAAGATAAAATCTTGAAGAATCCACTGGTAGCTTTATAATATCGATATAAATACTTCAGTAGGGGGATTTCAACGTTGAATAAGTGGGAAATAACAGTACAATTGGATACAGACTTGCCCGCGGAATTAGCTGTAACACAATATGCATATTTTAAAACGATGATTACGTATGTAAATATACGTTTTACAAAAAAGTTGTAAATACAAAAATTAAAGTTTAATTCATTCCTTTCCAATGGTGCCAGTTTTATTACGATTGGATTATTGTAAGTGGGTTAAGTTATCGATTATGCAAATATTTGCAAATTCTCACTAAGGTTCGAGCGGGTTGCATTTGCGCCCGAGAGACTGCAGTCTGCCACTTTGAGGGTTAAGTGAATAAGCCTGTCTGCAATTGTGGTTCACAGTAAGTGGTTTTTGATCAACAAAAGCTAACTAAATATTCTCTCATCAGAGGCTAAGGTCACAAGAGCCACTACGAGAAGTGAAAGAGCCGTACAGATTTGCGGAAAGACAAACTATAATCCTTTTTTGTAAGTCATGTTCAGAAGTTCTGGGCTTATGAAATATGACTACATACACAAAATTTTTACTCTTTTCGAATTTTGTAAAACACATCTTATAGATCACCTGTAAATCTGAAAATTATGGTTTCGTAATTAATCAACAGTTTGTTTCCCTTTTTTTATTTAGCTTCAGGTATGTGGCTCCATTCAGAATTGAGGTTTTTGTGACCCGAGGCAATGTGCCCGTTTCCCCCCCCCCCCCCCATCGGTGGCCTTAACAAGTGACTCATGTGCTTGTAGAACTCTAAATGGTTGTCAGTGTATTGAATGCATTTTTGACATACAAGCAACTTATAATGGAAAGCAAACCGCAAGCCAAATTACATATCATCGACAGTAGACTAAACCTAATTATACAGTTATTAGAGAGAGTGCTAGGAATAACTCAAAATCGCATTACAAGAATTTTACACCTTAAAAAATTTCAAATGTAAACAATAATAAAAAATTTTTTGATTATGTTTTTATGTTGTTTTAATTTGAAAAAAAATGTTTACTACTTTGTAATCTCTTTCAGGTAAAATGTATACTTTTTTATAGCAAGTTATTTAAACTCTCTCCTATGTATGATGCACATTTGTATTTAGTACATAAATATCCTCTTTGAATGTGTTTTGAAACTATGAATATGATGCTAATACAGTAGAGACCCGATAATTCAATTCGCGATAATCCGAGGTTCCGTGTAATTCGAGCCGCAAATAGCGTCTTCAAAATACAATAATTCGACCACGCAGCTGAACCGCTGACGTGAGTTGAGCAAATATCCAAAATTAAGTTTAAAGGCCTATGTTTTAGGGTTTCAACCAACAATTGGGGAAATAGGTCTATTCACGACGGTGCTGAATAGCTGCAAAATGATTCGCACGCCATTCCGCTTATTGGGAGCATCTTCAATATACAATGCATTGCGTACTTCGCACGCCATTCCGAGTATTAGGAGTATCTTCAACACACAAAGCAGCATTGCGTGATTCGCACGCCAACCCCTCGGTAGAATCCACCACATGGCTTTGAACCGGGTACTTCTATGGTATTTTACGTTTTGATCGATTTTGGGGGAACCAAGCGATCTATAAGGTCGTGTTAGAAAACAAAATATGCAGAATAACATCCTACATTTATTTTTGTAGAAAAAACTAAAAAACAAATACATTCTCGTAGGAAAAATCTCAAAAAATAATTACTTCCGGTCAAAAAACGTGCTTCCAATTGTTGGATTTTTTTTTTTTGGCTAACGAACTGGTTCGAGCGACGTAGACAACCAACATGGGTACCAAATTTGAACCAAATCGGACTTAAAATGCGGCCGCTAGAGTGCGAAATATATGATTTTTAATGACACCCCAAAATGTGTTCTGGGGACCATGATTGGTACTCATTTGCTACTCCCGACCTTGGGTCTTACTATAAGGGCCACTGCAATAGCTCATTTTTCCTATGGAAATTCGCTAAAAATACCATAGGAACAAACTTTTCCCGCCACTGCCGTATTCTCCACCCCTCTTTTACTTTACAAGATCACTCGATACCAATCCAGACGTGCCTAAAAATACATCCATCGCACTACTGTATTGTGTGCGACATTTGTTTAATCACTGATATGGATGCAGTGCTACGTTACGCTGAACAGCAACCCGAAGCTACTGCAGCCGATAGCGTATTAGTCTGTCGTTGGTGTGAGATCGCAGTTCGTAAACGTTGCAGTATAGTTAAACAAAAAACAATTTATGATTTCTTTAAAAAGCAAATTTATATTTTTGTACTGTATATAAAATTATGTTAGTACACAAGTATTCACTACAAAACAGTGTATATTTAATAAAACTTCCATTTTTGCGGTTATACGAGGACTATAAATGGTGGTTTTATTTTAACCTCTACATATTCCATGGAATTCGAGTTTCTCACAATCCGAAGTGCTCTCGGTCCCATTTAACTTAAAATATCGGGACTCTACTGTAATCATATAATTTTAGGACCAGAATCTTTTCATCTCTGTAGCAAACTGGGACATTATTTTTGGAAAAAATATAAGTTTTTATTTGATTTATTGTATTTTTGTAATAATACACAACAAAAATATGTAAACATAATTTGTGTACAACAAAAATAGTATTATATCTTCTTAGAATTCGGAGACTATTACATTAATTATAGTGTGTACATCATTTACATCTGACATTTCGGACTTTTTGCATTTGTCCATTGCTTAGTGAGAAGTCCTAGGTCTGAGGTTGTAATGAAACAATATTCACTAGAACCTCACTAGACGTTAGTGTAAATCAAATTTGAATTACAGAGGTAAACCTTTATTTTAAGAATCGACTACAAAACGCTTTTTAAATTGTTTACAAATTCACATAATATGTAGTAACGTTATATAAGTTAAAAAAAATCGTAACAAAATTAAAAAGAACAATTAATTAGGCAATAAAACAATTAAGAGGAAAATTAAAAAATACATGTTTAGACTGACAAATCTGTAACAAATCAACAAAAACACTGGCAATAGTCTTGACCCTGGAGGAAACCATGTCTACATCATACTTTTACCTTAGCGCATGCGCGAATTGGCAGTCGTTCTCCGTATCTCTGCACTAGTTCGTGTTTCAACAGGCTTGTTTTTTCTATTAACTTTGAATTTCAGGGGCTAATGGGGGATAAAATCCTGAATTTTAGAGGTTGACTTCAAATTGTAGCAACGCAATTTGAATTTTTGAGGTTATATGATGTTGAAAATACTTGGAATTAACGGACTATTTATTTTTGAATATTAGAGGTTTTCTTAGGTTAAATGACAAAAGTTCCAAATTATAGAGGTTTTTGAATTATCGAGGTTCAAATTAGCAAGGTTTAAATTATCGAGGTTCGAATTATCGAGGTTTGAATTATCGAGGTTCAAATTAGCGAGGATTTGCTGTATTCTTATTAAAATTGTATTTTTTAGTTTCCATGTGTATACCTTCAAGTTCTTGTACGCATGCATGACTAGTTAATGGAGATTTTTGTATATACAAAAATATATTGTCGTGTGACAATATTGTCACAACACTTAATCTTTTAAATAATTTTAATATACTAGTTAGTTATTGTATTAATTAACATTCAGACTAAACATTTCTGACTTCAAATCAACGACAAGTTCGATGAACATTCATAAAAACAATTTCTAAGTATTATGAGTCAAACAGAGCGCAAAAGACCAAGCATAACCTCTAAAAGGTTACAACTTACTGAAACATTTATAATCAAAGCGAATCAGACAGCAATCATAATCAACACCAAACATGATCACACACAAACCATGCCTATGTAGGTTACAATACCTACCATAACCTTCATAGAAAACACATGAAAGCAACATGGAATATTCTCTTCCAAAATCATGCATTTATAATGTTTGCGTCATTCTCTTCATCACTGTGAAATCAAACAAGAAACTTAGTCCATTAAAAGAAACATGAAAAAGTTAGTAATCCCAGATCAGACATAGACGTGGTGATATATCCGAGTATGGAAACAGTTTTGTACAGCCGAGAGGTATTTTGAGACAGAAAGAAATGTGTTTCCACATAGTTTAACAAAATCTGCTTCACATTGTGTTTTTTTAACTTTTGTCCGTCCTCTTGAACCCATGATATTGAACAGAACTTATTTAAAAAAAAAAAAAAGAAAGGAATATAGACGTATATGATTTTGATGTTAAATTTTATAAGGAAAACTATGGCAAACCTGTTTTTAGCAAATTTGCATAGGAAAGATGGGTTATTGCAGTGACTCTTACGTTGAGTCTTAAGGTCGGAAGTTTTCTCAGAACACGTTTTGGGATGTCATAAAAATGTTATATATTTTTGTATTTTACGTCCAAATTTGGTACCATGTTGGTTTTCTAAGTCGCTCGGACAAGTTCGTTAGCCAAAAATCCATTGACCGGAAGCAAGATTTTTGACCAGAAGTAAATACTTTTTGCGATTTTGTGTACTAGAATGAAACGTTATTTTGCGATTTCATCTAAAGAAATAAAATGTGTTTAATATAGGATATTATTCTGCACATTTTGTTTTCTTTACATGACCTTACTGGTTACACCAAAATCAACCGTATCGTAAAATACCATAAAAGTACCCAGTTCAAATCCACGTGGGGACTGTTACATCTGATACGAGGCCAACGGCTGGGATGCAAGCGAAGCAAAGCATTCCATATTCCGAGGCCGCTTGGTCGAGGTGTAAACACGCAGTCCATAATCAAATCGAGTTTTTCCGCTGCGAGAAGAACGAAGCAAAGCGTGAACTGGAACTTTAGGCTGAGGTGCATACAAATTCTACAAATATATTTCAGTGCCTTCGTGAGTACACCACTTTACTAAATAGTTGGTT
>JAGFPH010022236.1:0-12749 GCA_018207615.1 Philaenus spumarius | reverse complement strand
TAGTTCATAAATAGCAGATTCTGTAGAAAGCCCTTTTCTAAAACCAAGCTAATGTTCTGTTAAAACTTTATGCTTATCAAAAAAATTTAGAATTCTAGTCATCATTAGTTTTTCAAATATTTTAGACAATACTGGTATAAGGGCTATAGGGCGGTAATTAGTAATGTCGGTCTTATCACCTTTTTTGAAGATAGGTTTGATATGGGTATACTTTAGTTTCTCTGGAAAAACACCCAGTTCAAATGACTTATTAATTAGAAAGGATAGTGGTTTTGCAATAATATGTGAAGATGTTTTTAATACTAAGGTAGGAATACCATCCCAACCTACAGCTTTAGTATTCTTTAATTTATTAATAACTTTATGAACTTCGTTGGGGGTGGTAGGACTAAGAAACAAAGAATTTGGAAAAGGATTGCTCTTCTTTTTCAGTGCATTAGTCATTCTATCTAGATTTACGTTAGGGTTAAGATTCTTTCTCTCCCCCTCTCTACGATTCAGGTAAAGTAATAATAATAAAGTACAATTTATTTCTCTATAACTTCTAGTCGCTTTAATAGAAAAATGTTTCTTAGAAACATTAATGTAATTTTCTAAACAAATATTTTGAAATAAATGTTTAATTCAATTTATATTTATTTTAACGTCTGGATGTAAGTTCAAACAACTCTACTTGTTTTGTTAAATTAACAATTAGTGTTTAAATTAAGTTGTATTTATTCTTATATTTTCTAGGAGTTTATTATATGTATATATGATTTTACAAAAGCTTATAACGGTTTAACCAAATACATTTTTACCTGAATTTAATAAATCTTTTACCGATGAGTTGACCTTTTATGTCATGGCTTTTTAATTACTTTATGCAGCATTTTTTTATGCACTATCCCATTTTAAATTGTTCAACTTTATTTTTGTGGTATACATTGAAGTGTGCTTATTGTTGAATTTTCGATAGTGTGCATGAATGTATTATATACAACTTTACTTACCTCACTTTTGCGTGTGTTAAATATTTTGAATTTATATAAAATTTACCACTATTTGTATGTCATTATATAATGTTAATAGCTTCCACGCTATTTTCGTGCCAAATAATTATATAAATAGTAAACAAATTAAATTCTATGTTCGAGGGTGGGTATATTGTATTAACTTCTCTCTATCTCTCTTACAAGTTATTAGTACTTATAAATGAATCGCTTCATGCTAAAAGGGCCTCAGTCCACTAAACCTAGTTTTCGGTAAATTAAAAAAAACTGTCCCGCTATTAAATATAATAAAATACCTATTAACAAAAATATGCATTTAAATGTTACCAAAATAACAAACCTTTTGACACCATGAAATCTTAACTTGTGAATTGTAGTGCTCCAGAAAAAAATATAAAAGTCTCTGGACTTAGGTCCCTTTTAGCATGAAACCAGAATTGACAGGGATAAATAACTTTTTTTTCATGATAGCAATTAAAATTTAATAAAAGATTAAAGGTTTGAACATTACTTTTACAATAAATACTCTTAAAAAAGGTTTGATTCAAAACAAAGTAAGTTTTGTTTAAAAAAATGAATTCTTTATTCATCATCATGTTCATTGCAAGACGTAGTAGGCCAGTTCATAATGTCCTGGTAGAAGTCCTTATATTCTTCTGGTATATTTATGTCAGTAGTTTTTTAATGTCTTCTACTTTGTTTTTTTTTTTTAATAGCCACTTTCCCCAGAGGATACGCCTTGTTGGTAGGTCGACATAAATTTTTAGATTGCATCATTTGTTTCAGCTCGAAAGTGTTGGTAACCATACCATCTATCAAATCTCTCGCCACAACAAATCCTGGAGTCTTAGAATCATAGGTCATATGCATCATCAAGCTTATCATAAATTTCTTTTTTTCTCATTAGGCACTGTCTTTTTTCTTGTTTCTTCGGATGTACAATTTTTTTTATACAGCATGGGCCACCAGTTTTTAAAATCTAATATCTCATCGGTAGAGACTTCCTTAACGATAAATTTGTGTGATTTACTAGATTGTATTATAAATTGGGTAATTTCATGAATGCTATAGAATCTGTCATGCTTTTTGATCTCTCTTTTTATAATACTAAAATCTCTGTCGCAAGGCAAAAACGAATGCCCTCTGATTGGAAAGAATTGCTCTATTTTTTTAAAGCGTTTGGATTCTGTTAAGAACATTAAGAACCTAACGACGGCATGGTTTTTATTCTGTCCTCCACAAATATTCACATATTCGTTTCCTGTAAGTCTTAATTTCTTAACTTTGTTTCTAGCCCACATATCTTTATTCCCTTTTCTCTTCTTTCCAACAATTTGGTTAACTTCTTCGTAATTTTCTTCCATAATTTAGCAGACACTCTTAAAATATTTTATGCAAGACTCTAAAACACTAAGTAAATATAAATTACACTCAATTAACTTTACTCTTACACGAAATTGAGACTCTAAGAAACATTACAGGTTAGAACACCAGACCAGCTGATCAAGAGGCCGGCAGGTTTGCCAACAATTCGCGCTAAAAGGACCTCAGTCATAGACTGAAGGCCTTTTAGCATGAAATAAAATTTTGAAGTGTATTTTTCTGTGTTATAGAAGCATCTGACTGAAGCCCTTATAGCACAAAAACATAGAGCTATGTCTTATTATATGAAAACCATACTAAGCAGAAATTGTCATTTTTGTGACTGAGGCCTTTTTAGCATGAAGCGATTCAATGTTTTCATAAAATTCATCACCACATTATTATTTATTTATTTACATTAAAATTGATTTATATGTAATATACATGTACGTTCTATTAATAGTTTTGCATAAATTTTATTTTAGTTACTTCTTTAGTCTATAATCTGTAGGCCTATATATATCTATATATATAAAAGCGAAATACCACTCACTCACTCATCACGATTTCTAAAAAACTACCGAACGGATTGAAATGAAATTTGATATGTAGCTTCCTCTAGGGCCATAGGTGCTCACTAAGAAAGGGTTTGAAAAAAAATCGAAATTTTAGAGGGGTTTGGGGGGATCAAAGTTATTAAAAAACGATTTCTTTAAAACTACCGAACGGATTGGAATGAAATTTGGTATGTAGCTTTCTCTAGGGCCATAGGTGCTTACTAAGAAAGGGTTTGAAAAAATTCGAAATTTTAGGGGAGTTTGGGGATCAAAGTTATTAAATCACGATTTCTTCAAAACTACCGAACGGATTGGAATGAAATTTGGTATGTAGCTTCCTCTAGGGCCATAAGTGTTCACTAAGAAAGGGTATGAAAATTTTCGAAATTTTTGGAGGATTTTGGGGGGATCAAAGTTACTAAAATCATAGTTTCAGATCTTTTATTATTATGACAATAGTGATTTTATTATTTAAGATCTATATATATAAAAGCCAAATACCACTCACTGATAATCTAAATACTACTCACTGACTCATCACGAAATCTCTAAAACCACCAAACGAATTGGAATGAAATTTGGTATGTAGCTTCCTCTAGGGCCCTAGGTGTTCACTAAAAAAGGTTTTTAAAACATTCGACATTTTAGGGGGGGGGGGGGGTCAAAGTTACTAAAAATCCTCGTATTTAACTTTGATTTGTCTCTCCGTGCAAAGCCGGATCGGGCCATCTAGTAATATAATAAAATGTAGTTCTTGTTTAACAAACTTTTTTATTTTACAATTTTATACTAACAACATTCTTTTATTAACTAAGAAACTATTATATCTTACCCTTTTTAATACATGTTCAGTTGTACCACATATACACATTGACTGAATGATTATTTAGTTTTCAATTTGTATAGTTACTATGCAAATATTTTAACTATAGTTTTCATTTATTGTGCAGATACTGCGACGTAACTTTTAAATATTGTATAGTATATTGCTAAAATTAATTAATTGATTTAATAGTTGCATGATTGCTAAACAAAACACAAAATTAATTACAAAACCTCTGAATTATAAGACAGAAGACCTTCATAGGAAGTGAGTATGGGTACATCTTACCAAAAATAATCTTAAATAATTTTAAAATGTCAATTTACAACGGAAATCCGAACTAACAGCAATATTAAACAATTACTTGGCCGAAAACATGACAGAACATTAGAGATTAAAATTGCAATTAATCGACTGAAATATGACCAACTTAATATATTCTATATAGGTCAATCAGAAAAAGCATTACATCAAAGATAAGGATCATCTGCTGATGATAAGTTAAATTCTCGTTGACTTGCCACGACGGCAATAAGTTAAATTATGAACGCAACCTCATTGACTAAAACCATAACTAACTTAGAACCCACTATATACGAGCTCAAACTAAACTAAAATCACAGATTGCATCCGTTGAATGAGCCACTGACATAACTGATTAAACTCATAATATGCAAAAAAAAAGAAGGAAATAAATTAATTCGAAATTTATAAAGCCTTTAAATGCAATAAACATGGTTTAATAAACGACCAACTCAATTTCTCGATGTACAGGTACATTGTATGTCGCAGCTATCAAAACAATTCGCTAAACCGCTGACGTCAGTTCATTGAATTTCCAAAATTAAGTTTATATGTTTTAAAAATTCAACCAACTATTTGGGTAATTGGTTTAGTAGCTAAGGCGCTGAATAGCTACCTGCGACTACCAAGTATATTAGTAGAATTTGTTGCCTCAGCCTCCAGCCATGGGTCAAGGGTTACTTTGTTAGACTAACAGCGGAAAATGTATCTTTTCGAGTTTGCGCTTTGACCTTGCTGCCAGAGATTATAGAATGTTTCGCTTCGCTCAAGCGGAAAAACTCAAGTTTTCAACCCGGCTGTCGACCTCGGATCAGAAGCTGCCCCAAAGGTGCTTTTATGGTATTGTATTTTACGTTTTGATTGATTTTGAATTAAACAAACGGAGAGGTCTTGTAAAAAATTAATTGTGCCGAGTAATCTCCTATATTTATTTTTTAGATAAAAGTCCCAAAAGTTTAACTCTAGTACGAATAAAAAAAGTATTTTCGTCAAAACGTGCTTCTGGTTGTTGGATTATTTTTTGCTAACGATATCTTCCCAACGACTTGTGTACGATAAATGTGGCCGTTAGAGCGAGAAAACATAAACACAAACAAGTTAATAATTAATTACAGTATAAAATCCGTTTGTTGGAACGAATTTTAACTATTTTAATAACAGGGTGAAGCGGTCAGAGACGCTTTTCACGGGGGTTAGAGAAATTTAAAAGCAAATGCAAATGACGACTTTAAATAGGTAATGGATAAGAATGAAGAAATAGAACAACAAAAAATCGATACTATATAAGCTTCACATTTAAAGAAGGCAACTGATGCAATATATATATATATATTCTGAATTTGTGGAAGACAGGTAGTTTAAGAAGTTACAGAAAACCCAATGACAATAACTGAATTCTATCCCTATTGTGTCCCGTTACTTTCGTACCAACTGAGCTGACGCCGCTCTCTATTTTGTCAAGGATGTTCTATGAATTGCTTTTATATGAATTTGTATTACTAAATCCAATCCAAATCTGAATTTGTTTTGCGGTCGGGTGGCCGAGGAGCTAGCGTACTGAACTCTAAAACTCAAGATAGCTAGTTAAAATGATTGGTAATAAAATGTATTTGTTGAGCGGAGCGAACGGAGTGAGCGAAGCTCTTATACTACACTCTGGATTTTTATTTACATATACTCCTCCTGAACGGCTGAAGTGATCCGAACGTTATTTGGTACGGTCATAGTAACCAACTATGGGAAGGTATAAATCTGAAATGGTCCAAATCGGACGTCACGCTTTTGCCCTACGGCCGTTTAAAGTTACAATGTTATTTCAATAGAAGATATATAAAGGTTGATTTTTTAAATGGGCCACCATTGGCATCTCAGAAACTATAAAAGTTACAACAATCTTCAAATAGGGGACCTTCCCTACTTTTTCCCTTACATTAAAAATACAATATTAACATTTCCAAAAACTCCGCCATTTTTCCAATATGGCGGCCAACTTCATTTTTTCAAATGGAAACCCCCGTTTTTTATGTTGAATTTCGATTAAGGATGCAAATTTAAGACATTTTGACTCTATTGTATTTTTTCCTAAACCCAACCGTTTATGAGCTACAGCCTCTCAAAAATTTTCTATTTTATGTGATTTTTTTAATTGGGCCACCATTGGGATCTCAGAAAGTATTAATTTTACAGCAAAATTTAAATGGGTAACCTTTCCTTGTTTTATGAGAAATTTAAAAATATGTAGTTAAAATATTTCTAAATGGCCGCCATTTTCCAATATGGCGGTCAAATTTGAAATTTCTTATGGAACCCCCTACTTTTTATGACGGATTTGGGTTTTACATGCAATTGTAAGACTTTTTTATTCCTGGAGTTTTTTTGATAAACTTAAACGTTTAGCCGCTAGGAGCGCTGAAAGTTTCAGAAACTCTTATTTCAACAATTATTAAAGAGGCATGTTTTACCATTTGCAAACAATAAAATTTAACTCAAAGGATAATATTTTGTACAATGGAAAGCTAAAAAGCTGATGTAATTTCACAAATACTTAATTTTATACAAAAAAAATTACTTAAATTACTGTTAAAAAAATCACCTCTCCTACCCCACCCTACAAGTCACGGTGAATCTGTTTAATAATTTAAATATGTTTGTGAAAAAGTATGTGCCAGTTCCTGGTACCGTTTATTTAACAGTAATTTAAGTAGGTTTTTTGTATAAAATAAAGTGTTTGTGAAATTGACACAGCTTTTTAACATTCCACTGTACAAAATATTGCACTTTGAGTTAAATTTTATTGTTTGCAAATGGTAAAACATGCCTCTTTAATAATTGTTAAAATAAGAGTTTCTGAAACTTTCAGCGCTCCTAGCGGCTAAACGGTTAAGTGTATCAAAAAACACCAAGAATAAAAAAGTCTTACAATTGCATTTAAAATTCAAATTCGTCATAAAAAGTAGGGTTTTCCATAAGAAATTTCAAAGTTTACCGCCATATTGGAAAATGGCGGCCATTTAGAAATAGTTTAACTACATATTTTTTAATTTCTCATAAAACAAGGAAAGGTTCCCTATATAAAGTTTGCTGTAAAATTCATACTTTCTGATATCCCAGTGGTGGCCCATTTAAAAAAATCACCCTGTATACAATTTTTAATGACACCCCAAAACATGTTCTGAGGAAATATGTTGGCAGTTAAATTTATATTTTCAAAGTCTACAAATTTGTAATATTGTGAAGTTACTAACTTTTGTATATAATGATTGACCGATAGTAAAGAATAGCTGCTTATTTACTCCCAACTTGAATAATCATTAAAAATGCTGCCGCTTATATATGAGTAAATAATGATTGTTTCATATGAACACAAATTGGATTTAACTTTTAAATTGAACGTGATGAAATGTCAAAATATTTCAGATTTATATTTTACATTAGATGTCCATATTGTTGTTTTATTTATATCGTAACAGCAGGGACGTCACCGTGGGGGTAGTCATTTCCTCAATATATAAAATCACAAAAAATGGGAAGTTTGAGATTTGAGAATCCAATTCAAACTGCGAAATTTTATTAAAACATTTTACTCAAAGAGTTACTAAAATTTAAAACCAATACCTTTTGAGATTTTACCAATTTGGCGTTTGAATAGAAAATGCGATTATTGTTGTCAAGTGTCAACATTCGCGATAGGTAAGTGAGAAATAGAAAAGGGTTGTGAAATTTAAAATATTTCTGTACCAAATAAATACATCGTCATTTTTTAAATTATTGTTACTGGATTTTTTCCCCCAACTGTTGACGCTGTGGCAGCACTGACGGTCAGTGACAAAATGTCCATTACCAACTCCTCCCTGTAGTCTGGGTTTGTTTATTTCTCTTGAACATTGACGATGAAGGCAGACTGCACAAACAGATGAAGGGAAAGGAATGCAATAATATAACTTTCTACTATAAAGTCGTGTTGATGATGGTGATTCATTAAGTACATGTTTAAACTTTTGTACAAAAAATCTAATTACTTTAATGTTATTATACTCCGAATTTGTTTATAAACACTATACAGAGAGGTAATTTCCCAAAACATTTCAGGGGGAGAGACTTTCCACTGGGGGTATACCATCCTAATCCCACGGAAGGTTGGGTATTTTAGATTCCCCCCCCCCCCCCCCCCTCATATTTTGTACCCATGTCCCTGCGTAATAGACTTTGTTTTTCAAGGAGTTAACTAGTCAACATTATAACAAGATGTTTAATTATTCAGATAACGACATTGAATACCGACAGACAAACCAGTAGGTGTTTCAGATTATAAATAGTACTAAAATTAAAAGCGTTATACTTTGTTCCGCATCGTTTCCAGAGTTAATCTCATCAAATGTCGTACAGAAAGAGTGACCGGTCTTTTTGCTCCGCACAAAGTGCTCCCAAATTACTGCCCTGTGATAGGTCATGTCTAAATTATTTACACAAAATATCAAGGTCGAACGAATTTAATAAATTTAATAAGACAGTTACTGGCGCCTGATTGTAGGACTGGCATTTGTAACGCGAGGAGAAGGTCAACTGTCTAGTATTAAAGTAAATCTTTGGTCATACAATAAACAAAATATTGCACACTTGTACTTAATCAAATTTTTAACACGTTATCAATTCAAATCAAAATGCATTATCATAATGAGTACTATTATGGTTGGTTGAATGGGCATAGTTCTTACTTAGTAAGCTAGAAATAAATTACCAGTTCAATTTTAGTGGAGACGTTTTTTTCCTGGCTTCGTTTTTTTTATCCTAAAAAGGTTCGAGTTTAAATTGAACGCCGAGTGTTGCGTGTTTATTTAATTGGTCAATTAGATTGACGTTAACCCGTAGCTTTAGCTTCAGCACAATCCCATAAAACATACATTTTATGCTATAATTAATTATTAAAATGTACTAAATTTAGTTGCTTTTCGTAAAAGCAGTAGGAGTGACATTTTGTGTAATTTGCAAATCCATCTTCTCATTGCATAATTATTTGTTTGTGCAAACCCTTATAGTAATACTAATTTTAGAAAGCAATATCAGTCTTCTAATAGTCTAGAAAATAAATTAAGTCTGAAAAACAAATATACTCGTTATTAACTGTTCTCACGTAACTGTATACCTGGCAATTTTGAAATAGGCCATTTAATATTACCTTTTTTATTTGTGCACTACATACAAAATAAAAATTAACCCTAGAACTGTTCATGTTAAATTTTTTCCATGCTAAGCCCGTTTGGTGAGTGTTGCAGACATATTTTCAAAAATTCGCCAAATATAGTAATTGTATACCAATCCAAAAGTGTTCCATAGATTTTATTTAGAAAAAGGTTCAAAGAATTCATATATGACAGTAAAAAAATTATTGATGTAAAACTGACAAAGTTATTAGCTCAAGAAACAAAAAATGTTCAGTAACGGGAAAAAAAAGTTTAACTTTAGGCCTACATAACAAGTAGTAAAAATTTTTTGTAATTTTTTTCATAAGGGTAAACAAGGTTTGTAATTTAGTTCTAAATAGAACTGTATAAAAAAATATATCAATTTCTAAAATATTGTTCAGAATACAACATTTTTTATGTTTGTAGTACACGATTTCGACTAAAAGTAGTATTTTTTTGAAAATGAGTAGGCCTATAGTTTTTTTACCTCAAAATTAATTTTTATTATACCATAATGAAGAGAACAGATCTTAGAGTTAACTGTAAATTTGAAGAGTGGATATAAGCTTGCATTTTGGAATTAGATACAATAGAAGGAACAAAATTGTCTAATCGTCTGACGAATTTCAACAAAAATCCTATAAATAAAGTTACATTACACTGAAGAAAAATTTTTGTAATTTTTTTCAAATTATACAAAAGTTTTGTAATTTAGTTCTAAATAGAACTGTTTAAAAAAATATATCAATTTCTAAAATATTGTTCAGAATACAACATTTTTTATGTTTGTAGTACACGATTTCGACTAAAAGTAGTATTTTTTTGAAAATGAGTAGGCCTATTTATATTATTTATAATTTATTATTATTATATTGGTTTATTATATTGTTATTATTGTTTATTGTTATTATATTGGCCTATTGTTTATAATTTGCCTAAGTAGTAAATCTGAAAAAAATAAAAAAATTGGTACACAAAGAGAAATAATAATATATAACTTTTATAACGAATTTCACTAAAAAAAACACACAATAACACTTATACACTTATTTCTTTACAACTAAAACACAAGATGAACACTCTTTTATAAACACAATTCACTTTATTTTACTAATTTAGCAAACAAAACAAATACCTACATTCAATCTACATGAAAGCCTAAACTGTAATGGCGACAAGGGTTCGCTTCACAACAGAAATACGTGTTTACAATAAATCAGATTGACAAACTTAGGAACACTAAATCACAAAACTTTTAACACTGGTAGATTCATCAATCTATGCTGAAGAGATTCATATATAAATCAATGGAAAAATCTTTCGACTAATCGATTATCTGACGGTTCTAAGAAACCCTTGTAATTGGTTGAAATCATTGACCAATAGCAAGCCTTTAGAACATGGATCATACTACCTGGACAACTGAAGCTATTTACGATTTAGACACAGTTTTAGAAAGATAAAACTTCGACGAAATCAATGGTGTATGTCCTTTCTGCTTCAAACCAGTTTTTAGCCTAGTTCTAGACCTCCCAAGTTGACGATTTATCCCGTTACTTTTGCGTCTTGAAACGTGAAAACAGAAGTGTTTACACAATGAATATTTGCAAACGACGATAACGTATAGTAATATACGTTTTAGAAAAAACTTGTAAATACAAAAATTAAAGTTTGAAACATTTCCTTTCCAACGGTCTTTGTTTTATTAAGATTGGATGACTTTTAGTGGGTGAAATAGTCAATACAAGTTGATACTCAATTCAGAAGCGTTACGTGGCCCGTCGCGGGATGATAAGGCCTCAATTGAGGCCTGTAACAGTTAGAGGGTTAAATGTATGATTTAAAAAATGTTTTGTGTAAAATTTAATATTCCGGAACTAAACAACTTTGTTTTATTTCGTCTAACAGGTTTTAACCAAGAGTATTACAATTATTTGTATCATTTTGTTGACCGTTTCTTTTTATACCTCATTATAAATGCAATATTAGCGATTGGGATTTTAAATAGCATTTGTTAAATATAATGATGTGGTTAAACATTTCCCTAAGGCAATGCAGATATTATAATCAATAGGTTTTAACAAGTGGGCCAAAGTTTTTCCAAATGAGGGTAACATTGACCGAAATTTAAACAAAACAACAATTTTGCTTGGATTTGAATATGTAAAATGTCCAAGACTAATGAGTTGCGTTCTTCAATTAACAATAAAGCAGAGGGAAATACCGCAATCGAAATTTCTTACAGTTTTTTATGTATAATTATGTAAATGTGGTTTAATGTTACCAAAGTTCACTGTATAAATTCTAGTGATTTTTATGTAAATACTATATGGTCCCTATCAAAGGTTCTTAGCATTCGTTTTCACCACAGTTGTAAACATATTCTTAGGATTAGTTTTGTCTTGAATTGATAAAGACAATCTGCTAAAATTATAAATTATTATTAATACTATATACATACATATACCTTATAATATTATAACAATACTTAATCTAGAAGTCATAAAAATTACCTTAAAGTGGTTCACATAGGCTAGTTGTGTCACTTTTGATCAAGTATTACATCAGATGTAAGCACGATTCTGATGTTTTCACGTGTACGGGTTTTATTGTTGACTGCAGTTACTTTGTCACTTGTTACTATCGAGCTCGGCAGTTTATGTTCAAGTTGGCCCGACAGTGGACGTATTATAAAAACCCAAACCAGTCTATAATAAGTATTAAAGACCCAGTATTGACGAATATGTTTAAAGGTATGAAACAATTTTTACAAGTCTCAACAAATGTGAACGTAAAAAGGTTTTGTAATGTGAGAGTTTTCTTGTCTTTGACGATGACAGTGTGATGTGGCAAGTGGAGTTTTATCTGACTGTTTGAAGGTTAGTGAATAAAGTATCTTATAATTAAGATTATAGCTATTTTATACTTTCTAAGAGTAAAAAATCATAAAAAATTATCGATTTTTAATATCCTACTGACAAAAATCGAAACAAAATCATATTCCGACTCGCTTTATTAGCGTTAAGGAATACCGTTATGAAAACTTGCATCGTTTATTGCATTATAAGTTTTGAAACCTAAAGAGCTTTATAAAAGACATACGACAGAAGAAGCGAACATTGTTGCAAGTGGATTTCTTAATTTTTTGTTCTTGCACCTATTGCAGGGAAAGTGCTAAAAATGAACTAAATTTGCGTATATAACTAACTGACGTGCATAGACAAACGGATAAAATTTGTTTATAAACCTAGACGATCGGCAGTGTTTTGACAAGAATAAAATTAACTTATACAATTCCCATGCCACAATTCCTACTACAATGTCCTGACAATAAACAATAACCTGCCTAACTAGGCAAGAAACCGTAGGTCACAGGTAATAAATAATACAAAATATTGATTGAGAAAGATAGTGAACACTAGATTGAACTAGACTGCTGTATAATTGACACATACATTTATATTAAAAAAAACAATAGTAGCAATCTGTGTTTTCCCATGTATTCTTTATCTACCAAAAACTTTAAACT